>JAXIUT010014343.1:0-10627 GCA_035586675.1 Eurytoma californica
TTTTTACTAACTCTTGCAAAAATCGACCATTTTTAAGTATAGAAAACTAGTTTTTAGCTAGTACCTGTCATTTAGCTAATAACTGACCATCTCATGTTTAAATTTCCGAGTATTTAACGCTTACCGGTCTACCTATTTATGCCTAAAATTAGCAAAATGAGTTTAATTGCTCATTTAAACTACCGCACAATTCCTTGTACCAGTCGCCATTGAGTAAAACAACTTGACGACAAAAAGAAAAACGGCCAAGCCGCGCATAAACACCTCGATGAAAGAATCCCCCACCGGAGGAATCGGTCCACCGTAGCGTCGGCCAACGGCGCTTCCGGGATAGTCATCCGGAAGCTCGGACCTCAAATGCGGGCGCGCGGAATTTTCTTCACCCTTTGCTCCCGGGTGGTGGGCCCCCCATCCGGCCCGCCGACACGACAACTCCATTACCGCCGCCGACGGCCATTTACCTGCGGCCCCGCGGGAGGGCCCGGCGTGGCTATACCTGAGGCCCCCCCGGAACCACACGCGCCTCGGACCCCGTAATGCGGGCGCCTCGGTGACGGTTCCCTTTCCCCCCGACCACGCGTGCACTTCCCCTTCGGTAAGTCCGCGGTTCCGGTGCCGTCCGTCGTTGCGCAAACAACGCTCTTACCTGGCGAACATTTACGGGGGACACTTTCGCCGCGTGATGAGCGTTTAATGAGTTTTCGAATTTTGACCCGGTTTTTGCTTTTGCGCTAGGATTTCAGTTATTTTCGAATTTTTCATACCTTCGATAATTTATTATTAACATCTACTGAATGATCTAAACTTAAGTTTTAAGTGAAATTGACACTGATTTTTAAAATATAGAAATAATAAGTTTAAAGAATAAGAACAGTATTGTTTGTTAATGATTGATAGGTAATAATTAATATGTTATTATGTGCATAAATATGTTAAAGATAATGTTAAAGATAATTTATACAAGGTCTTGATCGCGAACTAACTTGATTATCATATTTTAGCGTGTATTCAATTATGAATGAGATAAAAGTCTTAAAACTACCCTATATAAATCTAATAAATCTTATAAATCTTGAAATCTTTTACTGATAGTTTCATTTAATTAAGCACTCTTAAATTTATAAAAATTTAAAAGTATCACAAAAATTCTATCATTTAAATAAATTAATTTGCAATTTTATACGAAATTAATAAGAAACATAAAAGTGAAACCGCCAACTTGTTACTAAATAGCCTAATATAAACATCCTCTTGTACTAATTTGTTTGCCAAGCAATGAAGGAAATACGTAATACCCGAATAATTGAGTCCTGCCTTGGGCGGCCCTCCAAATCCCACTCCAAAAGATCGATCGGCACCTGCCGCTACCTTTTCCATCCCGGCATTCGCATTCCCGCCTATCCCGCCGCCGGTGTAATACTCTTAAGTGGCGCCGTCTCGTATTTCCATGAGCGTCATTTTATGGCGTTTATCTGATTGCGGAAACGGACGAGTCCGGAGGCAGGAACGAGGACCCGGTGGCACTCGTTATACCTGTCACCCCCAATGGAATTTAGAGTTTCCCCCCGAAATACCACCCAATTATTGGCGCCACTCGTTTAAATTCCTTCGTGATCGACGACGCCCCATGCTTTTACGAGACCTTTTTTTTAAAGGAAACTCGAAAAACAGCTTATATTATTTTAGTTCGAGTAAAAAAGGAAAGTCACAATAATTCTTTGTGTCTTTGGAATAAACACTCGGATTTGACGTGGAAGGTTGCGCGCGGACGCGAGACTGTGTATGTATAGTCACGTTGTACCGACGGATTTTCGGCTAAACGGATGGGTTTACGCGTTAACGTTTTGAGTTTCAATGGAAACATTTTTTCCCGGAGCTGAGAGAGAGTAATTATGTTCCCTCGAGCGCGAATAATAATAAGACGACGAAATGAATGCATCGAGCGATCGCGTGCTCAGCGCCGCGTGTACGTGACACTTGCAAAAGAAGCAAGAGGCATACTACTTCCCGCAATAAGATTTTTCTTCTAAACAAACAATAAATAATCTTGAGTGCAACTCATGATTAATTTACCCCTCGACGAAACGTAGTGAAGTAAATAAAAATAATTTTGGTCGATCTTTCAAATTCAATATGAGCAAACGTTATATAAGTGAGTAATTTTTTAAATATTTTAGGTTTGTTACATTAACTCGAGGCGAGATGAAGTGCAATAAAGTAGGTCGACGAAATTTATTTGTAAAGTTTAATAAACAAAGATTAGCGTTATTATGTGAATTATTTATTTGTGAAACTAACTAAAGCAGCTATATGAGAATAATTAATTGCCGCGCAATAACAAATTAAGATAGTAATTAATTTATACAATTGTATATAAGGAAATGTTGGTAAAGATTAAATTTATCATAAATTAATCTAAATTAAAAAATTTTTATATTATTTTTAGATTATCAATTTAATCGAATTAGTTAGTATCTTGGATTAATAGAATATCTAGATACAATGAATCTTTTAAGAAAGGATTACAAAACAACTAATCGAATTTATTTTAAAAAAAAAAATGAACAAAAGAAACTTTTTTACCCCTTGAATAAGCGAGAAACTAAGCCACCAATCGTGTCCCGTCCGTTACCTCGTGCTCTCCATTCGAGCTCCCCGCGTCCTCCGGATGAATCCCGAGGCGTTCGTCCCCGGGAGCGTCTGGAGTCGTACTGCGGGAAGATATCGCGTCCCGCGCTCTCCCCGCAGGCCGTCGCGCGGCCGCCGCCGGTGCGACCTTGGGGCCGGCCGCATTCGGCCCGGGGGCACGTACGCAGGCCCGCGGATACGTGCCTGCCGCGCGGACACGTGCGATTAGGCCCGGGGATGCGCCCGGGTTTATCGGCGCGCGATGCGCGGATAACGCACCGCCGGGGATGCGCGAACGTGACGCCGATAGCGCCGGCCGAGGCTTCGCTGCCCCGGTGTTTTCGAAACTCCGCGGATAGTGCCGCACGTACGCGCGGTAAACAAACGGGGGACATGTTTTTTTTTTTCTTTCGCTCGATTTGTTTCTTTTCTTTCTTTTTTTCCTTCGACAGTTTGTTTCTCTCGGAAGATTCTCCGGCGAGCGGGTAAAAGATGGAGCGTAGGTTCGAATAGTAGATTTGTCTCGCCGCCTACGAAAGAGGCGCGGAACGTGACTTTCGCGCTTTACCAGAAATCACGCGAATTCGAGCATACGCTTTGAAGCGAGGAGGCTGGAGATGAAGCGAACGTATATATCGCTTCTTGCTTTATTTTTAGAAACGGGGAAAAAATAAAATATCGCTTTGCGTTTAAATATAGAAAAAAAAACTCACTTTTTTTCAGTTTATAACAGCTGCGCGATGCATAAAAGTTGTCGATCGCAATTAAATCACAACCTGACACCTTTGCATCCTCGAGGCGATCTCCGGACAAAGAAGACTGAAAATTCGAGCGAACGCACTTTTTTTTTCGTCGACTCGACTTTCTTGCGGCTCGCTGCAAAATTTGGCAGTGCACTGCAGTGCTACGTGCGCGTCACGTTCCGGCGGAGCGGCGAAAAGTCGCTGCGAGCGCGGAAATTTAACGTAAATGACGCGCCGCGCTCGAGGATTCTTGAACTCTCGGAGGAACCCGATCCCACGAGGGAAACTTGATATAATGCACTCGCGCATAATAAACGGCGAATAGGTCAACGAAATTGGCCGGACTCATAATCGAATGTAACGCGTGATGACTCGCGCAAATTAGTAGGTCACTTAGGCATCAATTTTCAAAGCTGCTAAGCTTTATTTTAGTGCAATTCGCGGAGTTTACTACGGCAAGGTGAATCATTGTACGTTCATTTTTAAATAAGTCATTTTAAGTTTAGGCAAATATTACTTATTCTGAAAAAAAAATCTCCCGGTAAAAATTACTCTACTGTTAAAGGAGTTTTTCTTCATGTCTTGGATTGACATTTTGATGTAGTGCAATTAATTTAACTGTTTAATTTAAACATTTGGGAATTTTTCTTAATTTTTTTTCAGAATATTAATGCTTCTCTCGACGATAAGAAGTAATCAATGGACAAAATACTTAATACGCTAAATAACGAATTTCTTGAAACTTAAAGCTTTCCAACACAAGTATGGACAGTATCCAATGTTTACTCTCCTAATTGAAGCAGCCTCGCTGCACTCCGTTAAGAGGCAATAAAAGCTTTCCTGCACTCGGACTTTTCCGCTAATTGCCGACCCGTAAGGGTCACTCGGAGGCCCACGGCCGACGCTTGTAACGTCGTTAAAACTCGGCCTAAGCACCGAAAGCGCATTTGGCAAGCTGCTCTAGCGGTTTCCAGTGTCTCGGATGCGCGCAACCGTATAGGAACCGGAACCAGGACGCGCGAACGACCCTCTTGACCGACCGCCGCTTCCTGCAGGATACATCGAGGTCTCCCCGGTCCCGCCGCGTTTCTCCCCCCTCGTTTTACGTAACTTAATGAATATTTAATTGAAAATCGAAAGAAAAAGGAATAATGATTTATCCCCGGGGGTCTACGTGCCGGACAAAAGGAGAAACTCGCTGAAAGGCTCTATAATAAAAGCCGGGCACGAGAGGCCAGTAAAAAAAAAGTATTAAAAAAGGCTGCGGGCATTTTTTATGTAAGCGAGCGAGTGAAAAAAAATGAATAATAAACAACG
Organism: Eurytoma californica; assembly: GCA_035586675.1. Lineage (NCBI taxonomy): Eukaryota > Metazoa > Arthropoda > Insecta > Hymenoptera > Eurytomidae > Eurytoma > Eurytoma californica. Next base: position 4,689 of record JAXIUT010014343.1, read on the forward strand.
AAATAGAATGGGGCGCTTTTGATGAATATTCCAGTGCGATGCAAATTTTCAGCGAGGAGCTTATGTAAAGGCGCGCGCGTTTGGCGAGCCTCGCGCCCGATAGTCCGACGCTAACTAAAGCTAATTGTGGTTAATTGAATAATATATCGAGACTGCGGGTTCGCATTCAATTTTGCTAAATACCCTGTTCGAAGCGCACTGGAAAAAATTTTTTTTGTATTTCACGAATCCTGCCTCAAAATCATAACTCCACGTGGTATTACGATTCTCAAAAAAAAAGAAGAAAATTCCCATGTTTTTTTTTTTTTAAATAAAGCAAGCGCACTTTACGCGCGAATAAATAAACAACCTTATCGGCGAGTAAAAACAAAGAAGGTAAATATTTTAATAAAATTTCGATGCACGTCGCTCTCCCGTCCAGCGGCGCGACTTCGCTGAAAAAGAAGCCAGTTTTTCTTTACGTAACTTTGGAACAAACGTCGCAACGAAACTGAAAATCAATCAAACGGACGCGCATGCACGGACACGAGAAAAACCAACAACAGACCGGCCAAGGCGGAACGAGCGATGTAATTGTCCGGCTACGCAGGAAAAGCAGTTCACTCAGGGTACACACCTATACGGGGCGCGCAGGGAGCGGAAAGAGTCGCACACAGGTACGCACACAGGGGGGACTCGGGAGTCAAAGGGGAAGCGCGCACGCGCTGCCGCATTAGCATACGCCGAGCGGCTAATTGCAGCGCGGGCGAAAATGTGCGTGCCACGCACGCGCTCCCGCTTGCACGTGCGGCGCGAGTACTTTTTCCGCTCCGGACTTTCCTGCTGTCTCTCTCATTCTAGCGGTAACTGCTGTGTGTGTACGTCTCGTCAGTTCTTTGGCCGATATTGCGGCGACGATCGATGTTTTTTTTAAAACGCAAATGATGAGTCACTTGCTCGGTGGTTTCTTCAACTTCTTTAAGTTAATAAGTGAGCTTTGTCGCTCGTTTGAGTGCATAGTATGAGTTAAAAATTTCTCGATTCGAATATTTGTTATGCTAAACAGAATTGATTTTTATTTTTTATTTTACTGGTAGGAATCGATCTACTTCATACTATGCAAAAGCAATTTTTAAGTAGTAAATGACCGAAACTTTACCATTTGTTCATTTAACAGTTTCTGACCAGTGACTGAGTTATCGTCATATACATTTTGAGAATGATTTCAACCGAATGGTTCGCAAGATACGTTTTGATTTTCAATATGCATAAAACATAAAATTAAATAAAAATTTTTCTTCAAATGTTCTTCGAAAAAAGGATGTGCTTAAATCAACTAACAGATTGTATTAAATAAAACAGCACTAGAAATTTTACAAGTGAATTGGTTACAGGTGACATAAACATCGATGGTAAACGATACTTTCAATCCGACAGACTACCTCTCAGTGCAATTTAGACTAAACAGAAAAAAATTGACGAAAAGTTAATTTACAACATCCGGCGCCGGCATCGGAAAGAAAACACACAACACGCGGCGGCTCGGATTGAGGCTTCGCGAGAAAGGCGAGGCGTAACTTTAATAATGAAAGAAACCCGACTGAACGAGAGAGAGCCGGAGTGGGAGGGAGTTGAAAAAAAAAAAACATATCGAAGTCCACCTCGCCGGTTCGCGCGTACAGCGATGTGTGTCGGTTACGCGTACGCGAAGGGAGCTTAATAATGCAGCTCGAGTTCGCTTCCGAGAAGCTCTCGGTCGTTCTCCTAATGGCCGGAACGAATTCCTTGTCTCTCGAGAACGTCGCGTGGTTATGCCCTCCCCCACTCGGGCGGGGGCATCGCTTTCACCGATGGAGTGCGGACGCGGGGGAGAGGTAAGGTGCGCATTAAATTTTGGCAGATCGAACCTCGCGATCGCAAGGGACCCGGGAACCCCGGGTTTACTACTTTTTAACGAGCTCTCGGTGGGGCCGCGCGTTTTTACCCGGCCGGACGGTTAATGCGCTCGGAGCTGCACGAGTCACCTATTCGCCCGCAATTTTCCCGGGGACAGGCCGGCCTCGAGTTAATGACACTTGAGGCGGTAATTCATATTTTCCAATTGTTTAACCATTAGAGCGAATCTGTTGGGGTTGCGCTAGTTCCGGACCGAGGTCGAATCATTCGAACACTTTCTTGATGAGGCTCTGTGCAAGTTTGATCTTTGCCTTAATTTAAAAATGTACTGCATGCAAGATTTATGTAAGAAAATTTGTTGAAAACGTGTTAAATTTTAAAACAAGTACAAACAACGCTTATGAAAATATAATAATAATAACAATATGCTTAAAGAGCATTGAAATTAGCATTTTTTTTTAAATGTGAACAAGCTGATAAATCGGTAAAGCACCTTAAATAACAATATTTTACTCGTGCATTCTTGAACTTGAAAATAAATTGAGCACCAAACAAGAAAACGCGAAAGTTTGTCTCTCATCTCGGGACGAACACCGGGAGAATAAAGTGGGAAAAGCAAATAAAAGAACGACGAACCTCGCGAAGAAAAAGTGCGCAACAAGGTAAAAAACCCAGGGAGGCGAGTGAACTCTCTCCCGCGGGGACAGCGGATACCCTCGTCGAATTAAACACTGTGCGCCGCTCGCGGGCGCTTCTTGTTTGCGCGTCACAATATACGCGCGGGCCCGAGGTTCTTCACATCGGCGCGCGGAGAGGGCCGCGCCGGAATGCAGAGGCCGCGAAATCCAACGCGCCTCGGGGGTTACGGCGCGCGCGTCCGCTATCATCCCGCTCGAGATAACGAGGAGGCAAGCCCGCTCTCTTCTCCCTCCCGAGGTGATCGTCTCGATTTTTATGTTGCGCAGTTTCTTCCTTCTTTTTCTTATTCAAGCCGAACTTTTCACGAGCGTTAATTGCGCAAGCTTCTTTCTTAGAGGTATCCATTTTTATTGATAAAGTTAGGAGGCGGAATTTTGATAAAAGTAAACTTTGATGGAAGTCGGTTCATGATAAGCACTGAGTTGATAGGATTTTTAAAGAAAAATATCTCAATTCGTGGTGTTAATAATTTACTGGAGTTTTCAAAGAACAGCATAGAATACTGTAATCTTTAAAATTGATTATCTTATCTATCCGTCAAAACTTAAAAGACCGTTTTCGAAATAGCAAATCGGACGTTATTACGTAGTACCTGTTTTATTTTAAAAAAATATCACTCTTTTATTCATAATCATTAGAATCGACAACTATCGCTAACAAAATTGTACTCCTACATCTCTACTTCCCAGGCTATCGACCGATATCTCGCAGACTTCCCTAAAAGCAAGCGGCGAACAATGCGCGCCTCCCCGAGGAAGAGCCGGGCTCATTGTTTGTCGCGGCCGGGCGCAGATAAAGTTCGCCGGACAAATATTTGCAGCCTCGCGAGGCGCTTCGCGCGCACAGGCGACGACTGTGCTGCGATGTGCATGCGCGGGGGCGCAGCGCGCGTCCTGCCAGGCCGCGCGATAAAAATCGGCCCGATAAGCGCGGGGCACACTGCCGCCAGCGTCTCTGTTTGCTCGGACGGACACGAATTTTTTAGGCCGTCGCGAGGTAAACAAGGAGCTTTTGTCCGCGCGCAGCACACCCCGTCAGGGGTATTCCCCAGCTTCGATAGCGACATTCACAGGACCAGCGGTTATTGTTTTGATGCTTAGAAATTTTGTGTTTTCATAGTGACGAATTTGATTTTTCGTTTATAATAATTATTACCGTAGTTTTTATTAGACGCGCGAATTTGATTTTACAAGATATTTTATTTCTATAAAATGCTGTGTGATACTGTACTGTGTGAATCAAAAGAACGAGATTTTGATAATTTAATTAGAAGCCATTTAGTCGTTATCAAGCGCTCGAGGAAGTCGAGAAAATAAAAATATATCGCGGAGTAAAAAAACTGCTCACACAAAGTGAAACACGAATTCATGCTTATTTCCACTTTAAAATACAGGTTTCATTCGAATATAAAATAATTCAAACTTAACGTTTTTAAGTTCGTTAATTTTTTTAAGCACTTTTTTCTTATCCAGTGCATACGCTGCTTTGACTATACGACAGATGCCGGGAAGGTGAACGCCTCCTTAACTAAACGATTGTTTAAATCTAAAAGTAACATTTTTCGTCGAATAAAAATAAAGCGATACGCGGAGTTGAAAGAGCGCAATGTCAAGGCAATCGAATCTTCGACTTTCGGGTGCATCGATATCTCCCCGGTCGTGCGCGCTATCGCGAGCAAACACCGATCGCAGTACGCCCGTCAATCTCCCCGCACTGAATGCACCGCACTATCTCGGGGGAAAAAAATGTTGTTTGCTCCAACAAACGAAATTAGACTGAAGGTCGACCTTCCCCCGCCAATCGGATGCAACTCGATTTAAAAAAAAAAGGACAACAAAGAAAAATCGCTCTCGAAGAAAATCTCGGAAAAAACAGGAAGGAAAACTCACTTCATGTCTGCTGACTCGTGGTGCAACAATCAACTGATCAACCGTGCGGCTGGCTCCCAGAAGGTCGATCCTGCGCCGGGCGATGCGCGCGTCCGAGTGGGCGGAGTGCGGATGCGATAAACTCGTTTAGCGAAATAAAAAAAAAAAAAACTGATGGAACGAAAAAAAACGGCGTAAAATCGTCGAGGGCTCGCAGATTGAGAGAGAGAAGGGAGAGCGGCTTCGGCTGCGTGTCGCGTATCTATCACCGTGCGAGCGGGAACTGAGGTAGGAGAAAATATGACCGCGAGAGAGGCGCCGGCAGCCGAGTCGAGAGAAAGAGGCGGCCGCGGGAAGGTGGCCAGGACTTCTCCCTCCGCGAGCTCTGCCCCTCTCTCTCTCTCTCTCTCTCCTTCCCTTTATTCGCCTTCCTTCGGCGCGACGTTTCACCGCGCCGAGTGCTCTCCGTTGTGTAGAACGCGCGACGCGTCCGGAGAGCTGCCCCCCACCGGCGGGGCCATCGACGCCCCCACCATCCCCGGAGAATCCGATCTTTTTTCTTTTTCTCTCCTCTTTTTTGTCGCGCTCCCTCTCTACTTCGACTCTCGTCCATGTCGTCGCATTTTTATTCGATTCGTTGATTCCACGTAGCGACATCTCGTTAGAATGTGATTTATACACTTCTTTTTTAGATTTTGTAGCAACTGGTGAATCGGTTTTGAATGTCGAATGTATGCAGTTTTCAAACGTTTTCTGGTGTAATAAAGATTTGTTAGTTTAAGGAACCAATATATGGCTGCAATATAAGCGAATTGAGAAAAATGATGAGAAACGAAGAAGTATTTTTAGTCACCCGTAGTAGGATGTTTAGTTGATAGATTGATAAAATCGGTTAAAATCGGCCGATCGAATATGCTAAACGATAGTCTAGACATTACGTCTTACGCGAATATATTTGAACAATTTTTTAAAACTAAATGATAAAATATATTTCATACTGATAATATAAATGATATCATTCTTTTTTAAATTAGTACACTTTCATCCCGCTATTCTGAATTTTCATTAAAGAAGATATGTAAAAATACAAATAAAATTTTGATGTATATTCTACACTCTAATTAAACAAGGTTCAGCTGTGGGTTCACTGAACCAAATTGTTTAACGCAACGGTAGTGAACCACAAAAATCTATCTGAAGTATAAGCATTAATCTGTGAATTTGCATTCCAGAACTGCGACAAGATAATTCCATCGACAGTGGCGATATCGCCAAACTGCAATCTTTGACCAGGTCCGTGCACTTGGATGAAAACACATGCATCGGGAGGAGAAGGCACCGCGGAGAATAGCGCAGTGATCACGCTCAACGATCGACGTTCAAAATTAACGTCTGATCAGTAGTGAATTTCATGCTTTTTTATTATTCAACGATTAAGTCAACAAAGTGTAAATCAATGAATCAAATCATAATATAGAATTTAAGTGTAAATATTTA
>JAXIUT010014382.1:0-16024 GCA_035586675.1 Eurytoma californica
TTGGCCAAGTTTTTAAAAAGTTTAGCCAAACTAAACTTTCGCTAAAGTTTAGCCAAACCAAATTTTTTTTACGCGGGATCTGAAATATTAATGGCAATATACTATAAATCGTATGTATCGTCTACATTTAATCAGTTAATGCGTCTGAGTCAGAGAAAAAAAGCTTGATTTTTTGCTGCAAAAATCTTATGCGTACGACCAAACAATTTTGATTATGTTTATATTGTAAATAAAGAAATTTACTAAGGCTAAAAGGAGTAAAAAAAATTTCAACTTTTTGATAAAATAATTCGACATTTCCACCGATCCTCTTATGCACATTTTGCTATAAAAATTTTTGCTATAAAAATGGAGATCCATATGTTTGCTCATTTCCATTATTTTTGCCGACGCATCAAGAACCATTTGAATCACTAACAAAATTGTTAAAGCGACTCGGAGATTTCGAAGCGTTTTTATGTTGTGGATTAAACATTGTTTTTTTATGTATTAAGAAAATACTATAGTATTTTCGATAAAGTTTTGATTAATTTCCGCTGCGCGATTTACATCGAATGGGATCTCGTAATAGACTGAAGAATATATCACATGCAATATGAAAACCACTAATCTTAAGAAGATAAGACAGGTGTACTCAAGATAAAAATGTTTATTTTTACCAAAAACTTTTCAGTGTTAAATATGTAAATTCGAAATTAAGGGGTATTTTTTAATTCGCAAACTTTTACACTTTATGATTAAAATACTCTGAAAATAAGAAACTTGCAATTTAATAAAACTATTATCAACGTGAAGGCTCTTGCTGATTTTTTCTTCATATGTCTAATTGAATACTGACTTTAGGGTAATTTTAAACTCTACTCCACCTTTAAATAGTATTTAAAAAATGCAATAATAAAGCTTACAATAAATAACATTAAATTTGTTATGCCTGTAAACGTAATAAATATCGTACATTGCAAGAAAACTCACTGCCAACGCCTAACGCGATGTAAACAAATAATGTACTGTATTATCGCTAATGATTTTCGAAGCAAGTGAGTTTTCTCACTTGTAACATCGTAAGTGCCCATACACACAAATCATCCAAATATCGATCGAGCAGTGCATTCTCTTGAACTATTTCACTCTCACTGCTGAGAAATCAATTGGATCTCTCAACAAAAAAGTCGCGATTGAAAAATTACAAAGAGTTACACTAGTGTTTGTAAAGTTCATCAGTTTTACCGAGCTGCGAGAAGTAAAAGCCTATTATGCAATTTAACGAGATCAACGTCCCAGCAGTAGCAGTTCAAAATATTTTAAAACATCTGTCTGTAAAAGATTTGTGCAGGCTCGCAATGGTGTGCAAGTAAGTGTTTAAAAAATGTATTCTCTTAAAACGGTTGCATATTTGTCAGAAGTACGTTTTAAAACACGCATATGAAAGCCGCATTACGAAAGCCGATTTATCATAGAGCAACTTCGTAGAAAAGATATATAAGAAATATATATAAGAAATTGTAGTGATCACGGTATACGATAAATTTATCAGAATTATGTTTTAAAACACGTTCACGGTGTGTTTTACCATTCGGTATCTTAGAAAAGCAAGGAATTATAGTAAGATACTTTTCAGATCATCTCACGACGCAGTAAACAGCGAGAAAAGAAGAAGATGCTTCGTCCAGCTGCTGGAAATACCTTATAATTCTAACCATCTCGCCTTAAAGTCTCTAAAGGTTGAGGAGAAACATAATTTGGCTGGCTACCTCTACGTCCAGCCTTATGCATCGCTGTTTATTAACAATTTTTGGCTTACTGGGAGAGAAACTGATAAAACTAAATCAAAAAATACAAAAAGACGTGACTAAAAATCTATATTTACTAGATTTTATCGCTGCCTCTAACGAAGTAAAGCATATTTAAAAAAAGACCTATTTTAATTTGCCATTTTTTAAGCACTAGAAAAGAGTAAATTCTTCCAGAACCTGAAAAACCTGAGGTATCATTCATATGATACCCTAAATTTATCAGGATTAGAAGGGTTTACTTTACTCCAATGCTTCAAAAATCATAAATTAAAATGGGCCTTTTTTGAAATGTGCTTTTTCTCATTAGAAGCGGTGTTATCATATCTCAATTCTTTATAAGTATTCCCATTTATACGGTAACTTATTGGTTTGGCGAATGTTTGATTTTAGTGTTGAAATTTTTCCAAAGGAAGCTGCCAAAGGACCACGTGGCAGTATTATTACAAGTGAAGGAGTGCCTCCGCGCAAAGAACATAGTAGTGCAGAGGACACAGGATCGAGGTGCACAGGTTCAGGGTACGTCGACTCAAGGTACGCAGGCTCAGGGTACGTTGACTCAAGGTACACAGGTTCAGGGTACGTCGACTCAAGGTACACAGGTTCAGGGTACGTTGACTCAAGGTACGCAGGCTCAGGGCACGTCGACTCAAGGTACACAGGTTCAGGGTACGTCGACTCAAGGTACACAGGTTCAGGGTACGTCGACTCAAGGTACACAAGTTCAGGGTACGTTGACTCAAGGTATAACGCAGGCTCAGGGTACGTCGACTCAAGGTACGCAGGCTCAGGACACTCAGGACCTATGCGAGAGAATGGATGAAGGGAATATTTTGGGAATGTTTTATCCTAGCACAGAGGGACAAACTCGGGTGAATGTGGCGTTTCTTAAAGGATATCATAATTATAAGTATATGTTCCGCCTAGTTAAGCGCCTTATTGAGGGTCTAGATTTAGAAAATCCTGCATATCCCGAGTCCACATTGATACTCTTCATCAATAGGGAGGCTGACTTTCACATTCTTGAGATTTTCCAAAACCTCCTCGCAAGGTAAGAATTCATTTTAAGATTTCTTTTAGAACATTTTTTACTTTGAATTGAAACGTTTCCAGTTACCAAAAGAATAACTTAGTCGTTATATATTATTTTATTCTTTTCTAAAATGACTGACTACCTTTTCTAAAGTTAGTAACTGCACTATATGTTATCTACTTTTGCTCTATGGTATATCTAAACTTACTTTTCAGGAAAATTATGTAATTCACTGTTCAACTTAACATAAACATTTATATAAAACTTTTAAAATTCTACCCGAAAGAATTTGAACCATTGAAACTTATTATCTGATACCTATTTTTTAGTCAAAAAAATGTATTTTAAAAGCTTTAATTTCAGTATGTAATAATTCACTGAAGTTTCAATTATATTTACAATTTATATTTTTTATATCTATAATTATTTCTTTTTCTATAAAATCTTTCCCCACATTTTCATTAAAGTCTTTTTGCAAATTACCTTCAACCTCTTGTACAATTGTCAAAGTTGAAAAAAAGTTAAGCAAGTATTGAATATAAATTTGTGCGAACAATGCAGCAAATATATTATTCCGGATTATTAGAAATTAGATACAATTTTGCAGTACTATTTAGGTGAGAGCGGGGTATAGTGGGCCGCGCATACGATTTTTTAGAGGCGTATTGTGGGCTACCTGTTCATCCAAATTTAATCTGCAACCCGTAAACTTGAGGTATTGTACCAATTATATGTTAAGTTTAGGGATTGCAGATCAAATTTGAATGATCAGGTGGCCCGCCGCAATACTGCTCTAAAAAATAGTGTGCGCGGCCCACTATGCCCCGATCTCCCCTATATGCACAATAACAAAGACAATCCACACTTACGTATCTTATAACAACACAAACATTAATTCACCCACATCCTTGTCCTTAAATAAAAATTGATTCATCTGCTTCTATAAATAAAAAAAAATTTTAAATATTACTAATTTAATCTCTCACTGTAGGACCTTCCACGACCTCAAAATGAAAATAACGTGGACCATAGTCGTCGTTGACAATATAGCAGCGGCCCACTTCGGTATCTACCTCGATGGTTATCGAAAGAACCGGCAGCAAGCAGCGGTGATGAGGCTGTCCGGTGCGGGGTTCAGATCCTGGACCGCGACCATTAGCTATTATGCGCCGCTCAAGGAGATCGAGCAAAGTCTACAAAAGCTGAAGGCAGAGGTGGTGACCAATCGCCGCTGCACCGGACTGATCAGCTGCATTCAGCCAGGCGGTGTTTACTGCAAAGTCCCGCATGCCTGCGGTAACAGCGAAGAGATTATGCGCACAGTGACGCGCGTCTTCCCCGGAATACCATTCGTGGGCCTGTTCCACGACGACGCGATACCGAGTTTATTGCCCGGCACCTATGAGACAACTTTCAGGCAAGAGTTTATGAATTGCTGGGATAATCAAGGTACGACTTATGCCGCTTCGAAAAGATAATTAGCTCTGTTTTGTAATCCGAAAGTACACCGAGAAAAATGTTTAGTATAATTTACTATAAGTAAGTAATTGGATGACACAATCAACCTAGATAGAATTTTAATACAATTTACACTAAATTTTGAAATAAAAGTTACGAAAAAATACAATCACCTTCGCTAAAAATTGCAATATAAAATACCAAAAATTACGAATTTTAAAATTTACTGCATTCCAGTCATATTTCACTAACAAATATTGTAAAACTTACTATTTTATCTAGTACTATTTACTAGAAAGTATCAGTTGACATGCACTGCCTGGATCTTCAGGTTAGGTTCCTTTTTTTCGAACTACCCATGAAAATTTTTGTCTTCTTTTGTTCGTTCGTCTGTTTTTCTCGCAAGCGGTGAGAATAGTGATCATGTTAGTATATAAGAGCGCGTCTTCTGAAGTTTCAATAAGTGAAACATATAAGCGGGCGATTTTTAAGCAAACGAATTATACGGTATACTTAATTAAGATTGTAGGTTAATGTAAAAAAGCGAACGTAATTAATTAATACGAAGTAGATTTAAAAAAGCGACAGAAGTTTAATAAGGATAAGAAACAAGCCGGAAGAATGTACTATTTTAAAATATTATATAGTAAAATTTAAATTGAATGAATTTTTACTACATAAAATAGCAATTTTTGTTAAAAGTGAGTATATCTCTCCATTGTTATAATTAATAGCAATTTTTACTATAATTTTAGTAAATAGTACTACAAGATTTTCTGAGTGTAGAATCGACGAAACGAAGAAAATTAATTTTTAATTTTTTGTTTCAGCTTGGAAAACTTACATGTGGATTATCATCGTAGCATACGATTGATTGGTCTACTAGCTCCAAATTTATGAATATGCTCTAAGTGACTTTGGACTTTGGCAGAAAGAGAAAGCGTAGTTGACTTCAAGAAATTTGATTTTTATGTTAGATTCGGCTGTAGCATAGTGACTTTTGTATCAAATTACATTAAATTTATCTCTTTATTGTCGCAAGAAAGTACGTTTTATATCGAGTAAAATTTTTTATGCCCAGAATTTTTTTTACAATTTTCTGATTTTACCAACAAAAGTTTTTTCTCGTTCAAATAAATTACTGTTTTCATTTTTTAGGATTTAAAAATTTATCAATTTTTTTGTTAAGCAATTCTTCGTATCGAAAACATTACACATTAGTTACAAAAGATTACTTTTTGCAAGTACATTTATTTATTTACACGATTGTATTCAGTTTTATTTTTAGACAACATCATATACAACGTTGCTCATGATGTATTGATGGTAATAATAAAAAGTATAAAGTATTCTACTTTTTTTTCGATTTTTGGGAAAAAAGATACCTGTAAACCTATAACTAAAATTACGATTATATTATATATTGAAAAATATGGATTTATGCGCTTTTTGCTTTTTTCTCTTTATTCGAGATAATATTTTGACATTACTCGCTTATTATTTTAATTTTGAATTTGAGAATGAGTAATGAATGTGAAATAAAAAAAAACATATTATCTTATCTTTGAATAAATAATGATAACTACTGAACAGATTACATTGTTTGTTGAATAAAGTAATTTAAAAAACTGCACCAATCAGTAACAAGTGATATTACTTATAAAATGTATTTTGAAATAATTTCATGATATTTTATAAATTTACAATTGTAATTATAAAACAATTAATCGCTACAAGTTGAACGACTGTTGCCACTGTTATGTTCCTGTTTCATTCGCAAATTAATGGCCGTTCACAGAAAAATGCAAATTTATAGAGGCAGTCGACGTCATCCATCTCACCTACTGTGAGGATTGCACCACAGTTTTGATTCCCTCCCACGTTATCTGGCTGCTCTGACCAATAAGTGGTTGACCACGCAGAATAGCCAGTAGAGACGAGGGATTCCCCAGAAACGGTCACCCAGTCTCCTTCTTTATACAAATCATGTATTCCAATATATGCCTCCTCTGTAAGTGCCGCGCCAATTATTGATCTTTCACCTTTTCGTAGCATGTCCACGATAATTTAGAACAAAAATACAATTCAACGAATATCGATGCAAAGTATGTTCAGTTCTACTATTGTTTTTTGTGTAATTATAAAATGAAATGAATTGCTGTGATATACTCACAGCTTCTTCGAATTTAGAATTAATAATCGCCAAGTGCCCATTTTCATCGTTGCATATTTTCCTGGCTTCGTTCCACGTCTTTGCATCCGTGTGTAGTTTGTGAGAACCAACTCCAGGGGTGTAAACGTAATCTTCCCTTATTCCTGGATCCTGCCCAAATCTAGCTTGACATTGGCAAGTAACGTCTGGTCCGTATTCTTTGATCATAATTTGAACAGCTATGGCATTGTAGTTTGAGCACAAGTGAATATTCATTTGATTACTCCATATATTTTCTGACGAAACAAGAATTATTCGAATCATAAAAAAAATTGTTAAAACGGCGCCGAGATTTCGATACATTTTTATGTTGTTGATTCAAAATTGTTTCGTTATATCGAGGCACTGAAACTCTATTTTCCGTAATTTCATGATCTGCATAGAACGGGATCTCGTAAGAGACTGCGTATGCAATATGCAAATCACTAATCTTTAGGGAGATAACACTCAAAATAAAAAAGGTTGTTTGTCGCAGAATCTATGCTGAGCCTGATTTAAAACATCCTACAACTGCGTTTCGTGCCTAAAAATAAGAAATCGGGTTAAACATTTTACGATTAATTTTAAATCGCTTACATGCGAATTTAAACAAAGTCTTTAATGTATATCTATCATTCGCGATTGATTAAACATGCTATTATTTATTATTTAGCTAACTCCATTAATAGTTTTTCTATTAAAAGCGTCATTAACTGAAGATCAGGTACTATCTGAAATATTAATGGCAATATACTATAAATCGTATGTATCGTCTACATTTAATCAGTTAATGCGTCTGAGTCAGAGAAAAAAAGCTTGATTTTTTGCTGCAAAAGTCTTACGCGTACGACCAAACAATTTTTATTGTTTATATTGTAAATAAAGAAATTTACTGAGGCTAAAAGTAGTAAAAAAAATTTCAATTTTTGATAAAATAAATCGAGATTTCCACCGATCCTCTTATGCACATTTTGCTATAAAAATTTGTCTAGTTGAGGAATTTTTTCAAAAATTTGATTCGATTTTAAAATACTGTGAAAATAAAAATCTTATAATTTAATAAAATTATTATGAGAAAGAAAACTATTGTTGATTTTTCTTAAACTGCCTAAATATCGAATTTTTTATTATTTATTGCAGAAATAAATTTAGAAACAGCAAGATCTCTTTTCGTATATCTAAAGTATTTAATATATTAATTAGTAATTTGTCTGAATTTAAATAAAATCATAAACTTTTCTTATATATACAATATTTACAGAAGATAGATTTTTTAACGGCAATTATTGCAAGTCCTTATTTAGTATTCCTTTTTATTTTGAAATCATTCATGAAAAAATTAAAGTTGTAACTTCAATTCTTTTTATTTTTTAATCATCTTTAAACTTATTTTTCACTGCATTCTATCTTTCAACAATATTATATAAACCGATATGCTTTACATACCTTTATACTTGTACGTAATAAATATTGTAATTTGCAAGTAAATTCTTTGGCAGTATATAATACGATGTAAACAAATACATACTGTACTGTAGCTAACACTTCTGAAAGCAAATGTGTTTTCTCACCTCTAACATCGTAAGTGTGACTACAAACAAGCCATCCAAATATCATAATTATCTCGTTCTTCGATCGAGTAGTACCTTTTCCTCAACTACTTTACTCTCATTTTTGAGAAGCCGACTTTAAAAAAAATGCTTGTGTACCGTTTTCAAAATTAAAAAGAGATTTACTAGTGTAAAGTTTATCAGTTCTACCGAATTGCGAGAAATAGAAGCCCAGGATGGAATTTAACGATATCATTGTTTCAGAACTAGTAATACGAATTATTTTAAAATCACTATCCATAGAAACCTTGTGTAAGGTTTCAAGTGTATGCAAGTAAGTATTATTCGTTATCCCAGTATCCCAGAGAAGCAAGAGAATATGGTAAAATACTTTTCAGGACATTGCATAAAGCAGTAATCCAAGAGAAAAGAAGGAGATGCTTTATTCAGTTGCTAGAAATACCTTATAATTCTGACAACCTGGATAAAATATTTAAACATGTGAAAAAGTTCGTACCCCGAACAGAAAGCATTGAGGAGATTTTAAACGCTCTGAAGGCTGAGCAGAATCGACCTTTGGCCAGCTATCTCTACGTCGAGCCCTATGTATCGGTGGTGGTTAACAACTTTTGGCTTACGGAAAAACGAACAGACACATCTGAAGCGGACGATACAAAAAAAAGTGAGTAAAAAAGTGTGCATTTATATTAGACTTCATCATATCTCTACACTTTATACATATTTCTGTTTATGTGGTAATTTACTTGTTTGGTGAATGTTTTATTTCAGTCCTGGAATTTTTGCAGAAAAAGCTGCCAAAGGAAAGTATAGGAATATTACTACAAGTGAGTGAGTGCCTCCGTGCAAAAAGCGAGATAGTCGAGATTATGCCGACTGAAAATGCACAGGATCCAGGTACATCAGCTCAGGGAGCGCATCATCCGGATATGCAGGAACAAAGTACACAGGTTAAAGATAAGCAGGCTCAAGGTGTGCATCATGAGGATATGAAGGATCAAGATACACAAGCTCAAGGTTCGCAGGATACAGCTACATCAGCTCAGGGAACGCATCATCAGGATATGCAGGATAAAGGTACATCAGCTCAAGGAACTCGCCATCAGGATATACATGATCAAGGTACACAGATTAAAAATACGCCGGCTCAAGATGTGCATCATCAGGATATAAAGGATCAAGATACACAGGCTCAAGGTCCGCAAGATACAGCTACATCAGCTCAGGGAACGCATCATCAGGATATGCAGGATAAAGGTACATCAGCTCAAGGAACGCGCCATCAGGATATACATGATCAAGGTACATCAGCTCAAGGAACGCGCCATCAGGATATACATGATCAAGGTACATCAGCTCAAGGAATGCGCCATCAGGATATATATGATCAAGGTACATCAGCTCAAGGAACGCCCCATCAGGATATACATGATCAAGGTACACAGGTTAAAAATACGCAGGCTCAAGATGTGCATTATCAGGATATGAAGGATCAAGATACACAGGCTCAAGATCCGGAAGATACAGCTACATCAGCTCAGGGAATGCATCATCAGAATATAGGTACACAGGCTCAAGGTCCGCAGGATACAGCTTCGTCAGCTCAGGGAACGCATCATCAAGATATGCAGGTTGAAGGTACACCGGATCAAGATAGGCTAGTGGATAATCCAGATTCAGAGGCTGAGGCTGAGGATCCAGATGCATCAGCTCCGAGTTTTCAAGATCTTTGTGAGAGAATGACTGAAGATTTTTTATTAGGTATGTTTTTCCCGAGCATAAAGGGACGAGCTCAGGTCCACGTATCTTTGATTAAGGAGTATACTCATCGCAGGACCCGCCTAGTTAATCGCATAATTCATGATCTCCGTTTGAAAGATCCTGCAAATAGCAAGTCCACGTTGATTTTGTTTTGCAATAGAGATGATGACATTTTCGTACATGACATCTTCCAGAAGCTTCTTGCAAGGTAATCTAATTAAAGTTTTTTTAGAATTTGTGCACTTCTGAAGTTGAATTTACTTACTTCACTCTACTTAAATTGCATATGAAACATAGTAGACTGAAAAAATTAGTAGTTTCAACTAAATACTTTATCAAAGGTTTGTCGACTAAACATTTCTTGGAATTAATTAAAAATTTTTTATTAAAAATATTTAATTGAATCAAATAAATTATTTAGTTGGATATACTAATTTTTCCATGCAATGTTGGTAGAATAAAATAACTTTACCAAGTGCACTATGGATCTAAACTTACTTTTCATGAAAATTATGTAATACAATTCGACTTAACTGAATCTTTTCTATAAAATTTATACAGTTTTCCTAAGTGCATTTGAACCGGTGGACTTCGTCATTTGAACTATGTATTTTTTGTCATAAAATTTATTTTAAATTAAAAGCGTTAATTTCATTGTTAGAAATTTGCATGGGAATTATTTTACATTGATTTTAAAAGTAGCGACTAAAGTATCTGCACCAAAAATTACAGAACTGTATGCACATTATCAATCCACACCGAGGGAATAGGTCAATTCACACAGTACTTTAGAAAAATACAAACATTATTTCACCTACATCGTGATCTATAAATAAAAATCTACTCATCCGAATCATCTACAACTAATTTAATCTCTCATTGTAGTGCCAGCTTCAACAATCATCAGATGGACATAACATGGACCATTGTCGTCGTTGAAAATGTAGCAGCGGCCAATTTCTCATCCTACGTCGATGGCTACCTGCAGAACAAGCAGCTAGCCGTGCTGATGCGTCTATCGGGCGAAGGGGTCGACTCCTGGACCGCGAAAATTAGTTACTACGCGTCGCGCGAGGAGATCGAGCGCAGCCTCGAACAACTGAAAGCACAGGTGGTGCCAAATCGCTACTACGTCGGCCTGATCAGCTCCAATCAGCCGGGAGGCACTTACTGTGACATACCGCACGCCTGCGGCGACAGCGAGGCGATCATGCACGCCGTAACCCGCGTCTTCCCAGAAATACCATTCGTGGGCCTGTTCAACGACGACACGATACCGTTTTTACCAACCGGTATGGCTGAGTCAATTTTCAGAAAAAAGCTTCAGGAAAACTTCCATACTCCAGGTTTGTTTTGCTGATTTCAAATGGCAGTTTTTTACTGTTTTGTAAATAGAAAACAGAATTTGACGACGGGAGTCGAAGAAATGATCGAAATTATTTCTTTTTTTTAGATTGGAAAACTTACATGTGGATTATCATTATATCGTACACTTGATTGGTGTACGAGGAACATTTTTATGAATACGCTATTTGACTTAAACTTTGGCAGAAAGAGAAAGCGTAATTGACTTCAAGAAATTTGATTCTTATTTTAGATTTAGTAGCAACATAATGTCTTTTGTATTAATTTACAAATTTTAAATTTATTTATTCATTGTCGCAAGAAAGTACGTTTTATATTCAGTAACATTTTTTATGCCAATAAATGTTTTACAATTTTCTGATTTTATAAATAAAAGTTTCTTCTCTTTTAAATAAGTTACTGTTTTCATTTTGTAAGCATATTTAAAAATTTTTAATTTTCTTCTTAAACAAACACATATTACATAATTATTTCTTTCTACAAACACATTTGTTTATTTATACAACTATTTATTTACATAATTATGTTCAACATTATTTTTTGGAAAACAGCATAGATAAAAAAGCACTTTTTAATTTACGATCCGAAAATAACTCGTTTTAGTCGTCCGGCAAAGAAGGATTGTAAGGAATAAACAACATTTAAAAAAAGACGAATTTTGCGAGATTATCAAATGAATTTTTTGTCTGCCGAAGTCTCTCGCGTTTTTTTCTTGCTGGTAAAATTTCAGAGTCCATTTTTCGTAATTTTAATCGTGCATCTACTTATCAAAAAACTAAAGTAAATTTTAAATTAAAAAACAATGTTATAATAAAATTATAAAAACTGCTGTAAATCACTTAGTAAGCAGTATCCTGAAGTTAAATCACTAGCCATTGTTAAATTTTAAGCAGTATACATCTAGTATACCTATATAACTTAATTCATTTTTAAATTATTATTATCAATTTTTGATAGTTATATTTTATATCGACGTTCCTAACGAAAAAAGTACATTTCAGAAAAGGCCAATTTTAATTTGCAATTTTTAAAGCACTAGAAAAAAGTGAACTCTTCCAGAACTTGGTAAATTTAAGGTAACATTCGTAGAGGTTCACCAGGTATCATCAGGTTTTAGAAGAGTTTATTTTGCTCTAATGCTTAAGGACGGAGACTACTCGAAAGACGTTAAAAAACCCGTTTTGGATGCTAATTTTTAAAAAAAATGACGTACAAGAATTCAAAACCACAAATGAGTTTATTAAATATATTAGAAATTATATCTTCAATCTTATAAGTACATAGATGAAATATTTCATCGTCAGAACTATTTTGAAAATAAGTCATTTTTACAGTTCAAAGTGGATTTTCTCTGGTTGTAAAGGGTCTTGAAAGCCTCTTTGAAAGCTCTATTTGAGCTAATTTTCTTAATTTTTGATAAAATATTTTTCATTAGGTCTACTACAAAAAAACAAAAAAAAATTCTCTAGTAGTCTCCATACTTTAAAAAATGCAAATTAAAACAGGCCTTTTTTGAAATGCGCTTTTCTTCGTTAGAAACGACGATATTATGTCATCGTGAATATGGTGCTTTTCAACTCGATGGCAGTATGTAGTCTACTTCAATAAAATATTATAATTCACAAAAAATAAATTCGGAAAGTCGCCGATCGCTGGGGACTAATCGATCAATCCGACAGCGCACTCGATGCTCGCGACCAATTAACGGTCCCCGCGCAGCCCAGCGAATCGGAGGCCCGGCTCTTCGGCCGTTTAAACTGGCTCGTTCGGGACGCGCGCTTGTTCGCGGGGGGCTCACGCCAACCTCTCGTTAAGTCATAACTTACAGCGCGTGGCCCCTTTTTCCAGCGCCGCTGCGAGCGCGCGTTTGCTATTCCGCCGGCGATTTCCGACTCCGTTGCCGCGAGAGGTGCGAAGTCGCTACGACGCGCGCCCTTGCCTCCTTTTCCTTCAGGGCTCCTTATGAATCGATCGAGCTCGGGGGCACGCACAAACGGCGAGGCTCAACTTGGGGAGTTTTCAAGTGATCTGAAGAACGACCGTACACTGTTAAGGGGATCTTATATTTAAAATTGTTTTCACTTAAAATTACCTGAAAAAAAAAGTAAAATATTTATTACAATTTAAATTTAATATTATAAAAGTATATTGCATTCCGGATACAACGGGTGCAGTTAGCAATCTCTAGACCCATTTTATATTAAGTTATGTCAGTTTCAGAAACTGCATAAACTCATTAAAATGAAGAAATTTCGATGTTTATTGGACTCTTGCAATTATTTAATCAAAAAATGTTAATGCATACAACTCTTCACAGCGTAAACACGTAAATGACCAATGATTTAATCCAAACCCCATCAAAATTAATCAATCCGTTGAAGCTGGAAGTGTCACACGAGCAAAATTTCTGAAACATGACATAACTTAATATAAAATGGGTCTAGAGACTTCTAACTACACCCATTTTATCCGGAATTTAATGTTCTTTTATAATATTAAATTTAATTAAAAAAAAATAAATTGTAATAATTATTTTTTTTTGGTTTAGGTAATTCTAAGTGAACAATTTTTTACGTTTATAAGATCCCCTTGATGCACGAATTTTAAGGGGGTTCAAGCGTCTCTCATGGTAAAATCGAAATCCAACTTTTTGACTTAAAACTTGGTATATATAATTTAACGTGTCTTACCATAAGTTTAGAGCTGTAGAAATGATAAGACGTGTAAAATTACTGACTTTACGAGCTATTTTCTCGACAACTACTTAGATGCGGTATTTTTTTATTTCAAATATTGTAACAGACACATTAAATTATGCAAACCAAGTTTTAAGTTAAAAAGTTGGATTTCGATTTTACCGTGAGAGACATTTGAATATCCTTAACTCAGAATGATTATATATTGAAAAAATACCATAATCCATTGATTGCCGTAAATTGTAAAGTAAATGGAAAAAAAGAGACAAAAACAACAATTTTAAAAATACATGGGGGTCCAATGGACCATAAGTGACCTTTAAGGGTTAAATTTATTTTATGAGCTTATCCCCAGAATGGCAAAGTTTGAAAAATTGCATGTATAAAAATTTCTATATGTTTTTGATTTTTGATTTTATATGTAATCTGATTTTTAACAAAGTTGCTTTGAATATAAATAAATTTTATTGAATTTATACTAAATTTAAAGTTATTTAAAATGTGTTTAAATTAAATTGAATCTAAGAAGCTGCACTGCTGAACTGATGCAATTATTTCACTAGAAAGAATAGCCCCTTCACAAAAATAAACCACTGAATAATCTGTTAGCTGAACTAATGCATAATCTATTGATGATCAATTATCGATAAACTACTAACGAAGTGCTTAATTTCAAATATTGACAACAACTGATTGACTAGTAACTAGAAACTCTAGGTGTTTACTTAAATATATTCAAATGCAATAAGTAGTTGTAATTTACTATTATAAATCAAGTAGTTCATCAGTAGTTTTTTTTATAGTGTACTCTGCATTTCATTAATTATAGTATTATATATTACTATTGTACTTCAGTGCTTTTTGTCCAATAGTTTATTTTCTTAAGGGTTGTTCATAGTTAAAATATTTACGTTTTTCAGCTGTATTATTTAATCATAAATTATTAACGTACACAGATAAAAACGATAAGCCGTTAGGTTGTCTAAGCACATTACCGTTCTTTACCGCCCATCAATAAAATAAATCTCGCGTCTATAAGCAAGAAGGACATCGCAATTAAAAATAAACATAAACAAGAAAATCCAATGTAAATTTCGACCAATAACTCACGATCGCCCGGCGCATCTTTTCGCGCCAGCCGAACGGAGGAGGGTATAATACGCGCCCAGCGAGAAAGCAGCCTAAGGTATATAGGTGCACCTTCCGAGCGCGCGCGAATCGCATAATTAGCCGGGGCCCGGGCATTGTTTAGTTTCCATTAATCCTCGGCTCGCGCCTATCGGACGCTTATAATCTCTTTCACGCACTGCGAGCGACGCCGCACTTAGGCCCGCCACGCGGAAACGCGCGGTGCTTTACGATCGGGCCAAATTGCGCGCGGGGAACTCGCCGGCCGAGCTTCGCTGAAACTGTTTATTGTTCTCCCGATGACGATAATTTAGGAGGCTTTTTTTTCCTTAAAGCCGAGCCGGGGATGGCTTTACGGCGCACGGCCCATTGTGATTTTTCTGCTTTCGCTTTGAAGATTATTAGCACTCAATTTTAATGATCGTTTGTTAGTTTATCGAAATTTTAGAAATCTTTACAAATCTTAGCGTGTATGTTATTGAAAAAGAAGACAATCATAATTTCCAGGAGATAAGGAGAATTATTTTGTCCGTAGAATAATCACTATTATGTATATATGTATTTTATAATTGTATATATTTTTTACACTTTGTAAATTCTTATTTGCAATAAAACTCTATTCTATTCTATTCTATTCTATTACTTTATGTAAAGAAATTCAAAGATTTTTCTTCGCTTATTAAATTAAATTTTTCAACTTTTGAAGTAACACAGATTTTTTTAAAGGAAAAGTACTTAAATTACAGCTATTATTTATGCTTTAATGTTTTGATTTTTTGTAAATTGCATGTAACAGTATGATTTCTAGTTTCAGAAAAATTATTAAAAATTATTATTGTCAAATTTTTTATTGCTGTAAAGAAAAGGTTACTAAATGAGGATAGATTACAAACTATTGGAAAATTAAAAAACATTAATTATTCTTCCCGATTCATCGAAAACTGATAGCTCCACAAAGTAAGCCTTCTTTAATTTATTTGAAAACAAAATCCTAGTCATTAATAGTTCGTTTGAATACGGAACAATACAAAATA
>JAXIUT010014403.1:0-21852 GCA_035586675.1 Eurytoma californica
AGAGAGAGAGAGATAGATAGAGAGAGAGAGAGAGAGAGAGAGAGAGAGAGAGAGAGAGAGAGAGAGAGAGAGAGAGAAAATCGAATTAAAGGCGCTAACTCGTCCGCGCTCGGATCGACAACAAGTGTAGCGCGTCGCGCGGGCCGTTTACCTCATTCGCTCCCGTGACGAGTGTCAAACGAGAGGCTGTCGAAGTGGCCGTGCATCGGCCGCCGGGCGCGTCGCCCATAATGCCCCCCGCTATCGAGATTTCTCACGTGATAGGGCTTCATTGAAATGGCATAATGCGCTGGCGCGGCGCACCTGCAACTGGGTCGTCGGCGGTCGGAGGCGCTGATGCTTATCGGGGCTGCGCGACGTCATCGAAAAAGCAGACCGAGCTTTTTATTTAGTGGTTAATATATAGCTATCTCTAATTTCGATTCGATGCCTGGTCGATTTGTCGTATTTCTGGGAGGAGGGGTTTATCGACTTTTTGCTGGTATAATAGTAGTATACTGAGGCATATAGACAAGTTTCAAATTGTGCAAAAATGATAAAATTTTACGAGTTTTGTCTTTTATGTTGATTAAATGTTTAAAGCGCAGTTCTAGTGTAAAAAGAAACTTTTTTGCGCGAATTTAAGCAAAATAGTTTTAAAAAGAGCGAGTTTCAGTTATCGTTAGCCAGCTTACGTGAAATGTATTCAAATTAAAAGCACTGAATTTGTAAATTAAGTATTTTGCACAGATAACGTGATGGGTATTTAAAAAAATATGTGGTATAAATAATTTCGAAAACACTGACAATAAATTGTCATAACGGCTTTCTAATTTGTCTGTTAAATAATTTCCAATTAATTTAAAATCTCTTAACTGCCAAGCAGTTTAAAACAATTAATATTCCCTCGGTTTCAATTGCATTTTCCTTAAGATCTGGTATCGCTTATTATAAAATTTTATTTTTAATTATAGTTTTTAATGAGTCGACAGTTTAAATAGTTCTTATTGTTCTTTTTCTCATTATGAAAGTAATGTATTGATTAATGTTTAAGTGTTGAAATACTTTCCTTTGTTAAAACAGAATAGTTGTGTTAATTAAATTTTAAATGCAATTTACAACGTAATGACACGTAATCGGTGAAAATACACTTCGAAATATTAGTCAACACAATAGGATTGATTAATTACAAATAAAAAAAATAATAACGAAATGTATACCAAACAACATAATTATAAAAAAAAATCTAATAAAATTTTAGCTTTCCTTCTAAAAATTGCAAATTCAACGAAGAAGAGACCCGCTATCTTTTTAAACCCACTACAAAGCGAGAATAAAAGAAACGAGCCCGCATCTCGGTCTATCGGGAGAAAATGAGGCGGTGCAGGCGCCGCCGCCGGCCCGTTTCGAAACCCGCGCTTTTTGTCGCTGGCCAACGGTCCCTCGACTTTCTAATATGTATACGCGAGCCCACTCCGCGCGCTATGTGAACGAAATTGCAAGTAGCGCGGGAATTTTTTAACCCGCGCCCAGCCGGGGACCCCGGACGAACGAACTTGAGCAAAAAGCCCCAGTGAAAGTACGTTTTTGCAATGGCAATTAGAGGCGAGCCCGATTTGAATATATAAACAACGGGTATAACGGTTTTACTTCTTATCGGTGTACTTCAAGTTTTATATTTGCCATTTTGTGTTTAGATTGGACCATTAGAGTCTTTTGCTTACTTTGCTTTTTGAACTTAAAAAACTCTCGTTTTTCTACGAAGATCATTAATTACACTTGAGATACAATTATTTGAACAAACGATACATATGACAACTCAATAAGTATTAATTTTTTGTATATTCACTTTCTCGCGATTGCTTCGTTTTATCGAGTTTAAACTTAAAATGCAATTTTGCTTAGTCTCAATTGACCTCATATTTATATGATAAGAATTTTTATGCGAAAGATGTGTCTGTTATCTATACCCACAAAATCCTTAAAAATCAACAAATCACATTTTATTTATTTATTTATTTATTGAAAATCAGATAATTTACATAGTAAATCCTATTGGAGGTAAGCAATGTTACCTGTACATAGGCTGGTATAAAAAAATACAACAAAAAAGACTTATAGCTAAAAACTTACAAACTAAACTAAAAACTAAATTCGAAAACATTTCTGTATAACACTTTATAAACTATATAAACAGAAAATATATACCCAGATATTTTATATATTCAATACTAATTACTACCCAACAGTAATAAACTTTTTTAATTTCTTATTTATATTTTCTTTGTTTAAATTTAAGTTTTTTAATTTTAATGGCAAGGAATTTTGATTGCAACTACATAACTGTTCTTATCACTAATTGTTTTCTTCATTTTAGGAAGAATAATACTCTTATTTCTAGTCTTTGAGGTATTTTTAATATAAATGTCTTTAAGTTTCTCATAGTGATAGGTAATAGACTCTAGCATGAACAGTTGACTGATGTTTAAAGGTGCATTAATTTCGGGAAATCGATTCTTATTTATAATTTTCAAAATTTTTTTCTGGATACTTTGAATTATTTGCAAGTTATTTTTATATTAATTTTGATACATTTAATAAATACTGCAATTCTCTAATCAGTTTAAACGAGTAGATAACATCTTAAAAAAACAAACTAAAGAAAATAAAACAAAACGAATAAGCATAAGAGAGGCGAAGCAAAGAGAAATAGATAAATGGAGAGAGAGACCAATGAACTTGCGAGGCTGGAGTTCATCGAATCGCGTCGGGTCGGCCGGGGATAAACAAACCACTTGTGCACCGAGAGAACACTCGCATCTTGTCGCAGCTCTCACGAGAGCCGGCGATGCGCCTAATCGAGCGTCAGAGTCCTTCCGACTCATTGAGCGAGCGCATACATATACTTTGCGGGGATCGACAGAGCCCGGGGCGGCGGCTCTCTTTCAGGTCAATACACCGCACTTCCACGTGCCTCTTGTACGCATTCGCTTTATCTCTCTTTGTCCTCTCTCTCTCTCTCTCTCTCTAGCTCTTTCTATAGCTCTCTGTTCTCTCTCTGTCCTCCTCTCTCTGTCTCTTTCTATATCTTTCTCTCCTTCTCTTTCCTGTCCTGTCTGAGATAAGAGACAGGGCCTTTCAGGTCCACGGTGCTAGGTTTTGGAATTCGCTCCCTTCAACCATGCGTCATGCCCCATCTCTGTCATCTTTTAAAAGGGCAGTGCGTCAATGCCTTCTCGATCTTGATATTTAGTCCTCCCTGGGAATAAATGACGGCAGCATTTTTTTAGAATTTAAGTAAACTTAGAAATTAAGGACTCAGCCTTTTCTTGCTTATCTGTGATTAGGACTATTTATTTGTAATTTATTATTTTAGTATAAGGTAAGAAAAGACTGTACTTCCAATTAATAAGACTGAGCCTCTTGGCCATAACTGTGATTTTAATTGTACCTTGACCAAAGAAAATATTAACCAAAAGATGATTATTATTGTATATTTACTGTATATTTACTGTATATTTATTGTATACTTTTTTGTTATTTTGTATTTTTGTCCTAGCGACAGAATAAAGTAATCTATCTATCTATCTATCTATCTTTCTGGCTCTTCTTTATTTTCTCTCTCTCTCTCCCCTCTCTTTTTGATTAAATCGCTGTAACTCTATATAATAATCTCTCTTTCACTGTCTCTCAATCTGCTGCCCGCTCGATTTTCATACTTCACCTTTCATTCCCAACACATACCGAGCGGAAAGAACAAATCCGAACGCGTGACTAAAGTTACAATGAGGCTGGTATAGCCCGAACGCAACCGAATCAAGCCGCTGATTGATATCGCAACTCCTTTTATTCGGGCCGAGCTTTTACTGTTGATGCAATTTTGGGGATTTGAGCTGTAGACATGATCGGATTTGCGGCGTGCGTGGAATACATTTGTGATGTAATCGCCGCTGTCGGATATTTTTAGATCTCGTTCCGCATTTATTTAGCCGGGGATATAAAGGTAAATTGGCTAAAACTTATGGAGGAAAGTTTCTTCAAAATATTGACAACGAAATTAAATTAAAATTTTTTTTTAAAATTAGTTGAAACTAAAGCTTCTTCGTTTAAAATGAAATCACGTAATTTCAAGCTTTCCTTAATTAAGAAAGAAAAAAAATGTTTTACGTGTAACAATTTAGTAAATTAAATTTCCATAAATAAATTGCATTCTTGAAACAAAAAAAATAAAGAGAAGAAACTCAAAGCTTTTCACTTAAGATAAAACTTTAATTTCGCTTCGATCTCTTTTATGTAAAATTAAAGTACATTCTTCTCGATTTATGCACAATTATTTTAATAACATTCTTTAACAACAACAATTTATTGACATTAAATTTTCAAATAGTACCTTCTCCTCAAATGAGATGCAAATTAAGCATCTTGAATCTCATTACATTTTACATAGGAAAAAAAAAGTACAATAAAGCAAAGCAAAGCAAATGCAAATACGTTATTACGAAGATGACTTGTATCTATCAACCGCCAGAACGCACCAGAAGGAACAACTGGCTTTGTTAACGCCGCGCCCGATAATCACCCGGCCGGATCACGTATTCATTTTCGAATGTATCGTCGAACTCGATCGCCTCAAACTCGAGGCGAAACTTCGATGCGACGACGCGAGATGCGCGATACAGAATTCACGCGGTGCGCCCGCGGAAATGAGATTTTTTTTTAAAATCGAATCCATTTTCCTTATCTGATTATTACCCGCGCCTCCGGGCGAGCGTTTCAATTAATATTAGCATTCGTTTTCTCTTTTTTTTGCAGTAAGACCTCTCTGCAGTTATTTTATTTAATTATTTACCGGGCTGAAGTTCTTTTTACAAAAAGAAACATAAAATTCAATGCTAATTGAATCAGTTAAATCTGGAAGTTAACGATTAAATGCAATGAGCTCCAAAGACGTTACTTCGAATAGGGTCGTATTTTATTGTCTCTTTAGTGTTTATCGTGGAATGAAAATCGACATTCGAATAAAATTTATTTCCCTGGAGAACCTCATCAGAAAAATTCTTGAAGTTGTATATAATATATTTAACAGTCCTATTTTTTAAGGAATCCTTAATTTGCTTCCTGTTAATCAACCAACATAATGTTGAAAACAAAATTAATTAATTACTTATTGATAATCAAATTAATTAATTGATTAATTACGCTTGGTGCGTTACTAAATTGTTTACTATATATTGATTACATTATTGACGATTTTACAGTGTAATCCGACCATCATCAAATGATGAAAAGAATGGAATTGTTGAAATTCCGTAAAGGGTAGATAGTTCTACAAGATCATGCTCCTCAAGGTATAATTTAATTCAAAACCATTTTTGTATGAGAAGTACCTTACATATTTACGCGAAATTCATAATGAAGTAATTCGTAAAAGGAGATCATATTTGAGATTTTTCTAGAAATTTATCTAAAAACTAAATTCTGTATCTCTTAAAATCTTTTTCTACATAGATATCACTATGAAAGGAATGTAAACTTGACATTTTACAGCTAAAATCTACTAAGTAAAATGTTGCTATCCTATCTACTGTTAATTTTTTTCCAATATAAATACAGTATTCTGTACACTGAAGTAATTTGTTTCTCACTGCGCTAAATTGTACACAACAAATCCTCGGCAACCTATTAAAAGAAAGTGAAAAAAAAACAAGAGGAAAAAATATATAACAAAGCCGCAGGGGGGAGACCGGAGAGAAGTTGATTGGAAATCTTATCTCGGGCAAAATGCGGAGAGAAAATTTTGTCGCGCGTGTAACAGTGACACAAAAAAAGGAAAGGAGAGCCGCCAGAAAAAGGGGAAACCGGGAGCCCGGGGGGAGAGAAAAAAAAAGAAGTCGACGAGACAAGGTAAACAGCTGAGCGGCGATTTGAAAGGCAACGAGCCGATCGCGCCGTTACCCAAGCGGCGAGTACGTGAGTCGCCTATTCTTTTCGCCGCGAATCCCCGGGAAAGGCGAAACTGTGCCGCGGAAGCTACGCGCGGCGCATTCTAATCCGAGTGTGCATGTGTGTGTGTGTGTGTGTCACCTTCCAGCCGCTACCCTTCGATATAATGGGTGTGCACACTCGCGGATCTTACTTTTACTCTCGACGACGTTTTCTCTCGGCGAGACCGATATTCCCGGCTGTGCTGGCGGTAGTTCCATTTTTTTCGGGGATCTGATGATTTATACGCAGGTGTAACGGACGTATAATTGACCCTATGAATCAACGTGAAATTGGACGGGGGAAAGCGTAATTGGGGGGCTAGCGCTACGCGGCTTGAAAAATTGAGCTTTCTTTCGTTATACCGGTTTACCGGCTTTTATTTCCTTATTGCGCTCAAGTGGTCTTTTAGAGCATTCTTTTAACGTAATTTGTGTAATTTTTTCCTCTTTTGAAATGACACGCTCCTTTTGAAAGAGCAGGCGGAAGTCGAGTGACGATAGATAACATGAGAAAAGAAAACATCTTATTTAAATTCTATAAAGTAAAGGATTCCACCGCATGGTTCTAGTATCATATTTTTAACAATTTACGTGTAAATTTTAGTCTCATTTGATTGCTGTGATAACAAGAATTCAATAGATTTTTTCACCAATTTCATGATTTTTTTTTTATAATCAGTTGTAATCGTGCGAATATTGGAGTAGTAACTTTTAACAACGTGTAACCAGTCAGGTATAAAAGTGTCATATATAAAACTGAGGTAGCAGATGGATTAGTGGAAACATGTCAGACTCAGAGTCCACCTGGCGGTAAATGTACCAGCTAATATTAGGCACTGTATCAAGGCCTGGCCGTGTTTTAGTTTAAATGAGTTCACATCGACTGAAGTTCACGACGTAAATAACTCGATCGTTCAATGAATGACAGTATCCATTCAGAGACTTGAAGAGCTTCGCAGTCTGATCACCAAAAACTTTAAAGTGAAGATAAAAAATGTCATCGATAATCTAATTAATTTTTACTTTTACAAATTACAATTATTATTTTATAATCTGCATTGATTACTTGTAGTTTGCAGTGATTTTTTATTTAAGAATCGTAATAATTTATTCATTTTTCGAAATCGTTTTAATTTATTTTTGATTATTATTGATTAAGAAATTATAAATTGAATAACAAGTGATTGCAAAGTCACTTATTAAAAAATGGTTTGATATTAAAAATAATTTTCCCGTGAAAATTACAAGAAAAAAAATTATAATAATTGTTGATTATCGCACTGGAAATTCGCCGTAATTTTTACGAAAAATCCTCTCTAAAAAAACAAAAACGATGGCAGGATATAGTGAAACATTTAAAAATGCAATTTGATTAGTTCATGAATATATCCGATTAAATGGCGCCAAAATTCAAAAAGTTCTCATATAAATTTTCTAATCTTAAAAATTATATTACACCATCCATAGGTAAATATATAAAAGTATGCAAAATTTGAGTTCGCGAAGCGCGTTAGATTTTACTGATATTATAAAATATAAGTGATTCATCTCACCACTACACAACAAAGAAAAAACCAAGGTAAACGAACAAATGAAAAAGTATCCCGAAGACAAAACTTAATTTTGCAAATGCAGCGCTGAACTTCGCCAACGGCTCGTTAGGCATTGCTTTCGCGTGCAGCCTTCGCGCTCGGTGTCCGCGCTTGGAATCCGAAAAACAAAAATTGACGTCGCGTGCGCCGCGTCTCCTCGGCCCCGTATATATGACACGTCAGGGGGTGACTCGTCACTTCCGGGAAATAAACGTTTGATCGAGCTGAAAAACTGGCGCAATTGGGCGAGATTGGCGGCGCGCCGCTAATTATTTTCGTGGGGAAACTGGGATAAAGCCGTCAGTTTTCAGAGCAAAGCGCCAGATTCCCTAACGACCGCGGCTCTTAACAAGATTGGCTTATTAGAATATTACAGCGATCGGGGGTATTATTTTTTACGGCGATCGCTGCGCCCAAGAGGAGATTGGTTTTTGTGGGGAGATTTAATCCGCGCGCGTAGGATAATTGGATAAGCCGATTACGATGAGAGATTTTTTTTAAATTGAAGAAGCATGTTTCTTTTTTAAATATTAATTTGTTTTGATGGGAAAATTGTAAATTAAACATGCAGTTATTAATCGTAAGTAGGTACTATTTTACTATGTGTGGTAAATACATTCTAAATTAATCACTGCATTTAAGATGCAAGTACAGACTTGAGAAAGTAAATTCAATAAATGTCTTCATCAGGTAATTGGGTCGTAAAAAATTTGTAGGTCATTTGCTTTTGTAACAATGCGAACATACCTGTATATAGATTACTTTCACTCTTGCATTTCAATACGCTTTGCGAAAGTTTAAAATTTCCTTTTTCCTTCTTCTGCAAAGACACTTTTATAAAAAAAACTATAACGTAAAAGAACAAAATTTAAAATATTAAAAAAAATAACTATGATAAGGGCAACATTTTATTTTTACTGTCATCAATGTTAAAATAGATAATTATGTACATTGCACTTATTGTTATAAACATTTCATTTTTCCAAAAAGACCACAATCACATTATTTCCGGTTAAAAAACCTTGACGTAATTTAGAATGTCAGCACTACCGGTGGGCTTGATGCAGCCGCAGCGCGACAGTTGATCGGTTGATTCCGCTTCCGGACGAGCGCCGCAGAATGACAATCGGCGCTCGATCCCCGCCGACTGCATATCGTCGCTCCTAACGAATAATAGTATATTATGCACCATGGGAGGAAAAATAAAGAATGTCTCAGATCGCATGTAATTGTCACCCGAGGCGAAGCCGAGGGCGATAAACATGCGATCTGAGGCTTTCTTTGTTTACTCCCATGGTGCATATGCTATTTTTCACCACAACCGAGTTGAAATTACCACATTCTCGTTACGCCGCCGGGAGAGAATGTAGTACTTTTAACGCGGGCGTGGTGAAAAAGCACATTTCATTTCTTCCCGACGAAAAAAAACACATTTCACTTTTTTCCGACGAAGAAAAGCACAATTGAAATCTTCCACAAAGAAAAGCTGCACTTTTCAGAATTTTGCCGCGAAGAAAAGAACTTTGCGGATTTTGCCGTGAGGAAAAGCACATTTGGGAATTTTCAAGTTTTTTTTACAGAAATCCCGCAAAATGTACCCTTTTTGTGGGTCTAACAACACAAATTTTCAAGAGGACGTTTATGTCTGTTCTTCAAGGGGGAAACTCAAGAAATGTACTTTTTTTCGCTGGAATCTCGTGAAATGTTCTTTTCTTCACGAGGAACTCGCAAAATGTGCTTTTCTTCGCGGAGAGCGTGAAATGTGCTTTTCTTCGCTATAGGAGACGATATAAGATCTCACAGATGATGTAATTATAAAATTTGAATATGAAAAGTTATAAGAGATTTAATTTGCAAATGCATAATAACATTTTTAAGATTTCAAACAATTATGGCAATTATGGTTTTAATAAAAAATTATTTATGTTAGTAATGACTTTATTAACGTTAAAATAAGTTCTTAATTTTATTACCACTTAATAAAAGTGATTGTAAAAATTATACCTGTTTCAGTTTTAAATTTAAAAAAAAATATTTTTTATAAATTAATAATTATATTTATCCATTTTATTTAACGTCTCTCGTGCAAAAGATTTTAATCGCTATCTTAAGTGACATCACATGTACTATTTTTCACGCAGGTTAAATTTAAAAATCTTAACTTTTTTATTATTAAAAAGTTTGTTCAATAGAATTGAATTATACAATAATTTCAATGTAGTTATGTAATTATAAAGCACTAATAGTTATTCAAAACCCATTATCTTTGAACACTCATGTTGATAAAAAAATTCATCAGAAGGACCAAAACACAATTCACTAGAGAAAAAAGTATTAAATACATACCTGGATTAACATTCCTTGGTAATACAATTCTTCTTTATAAAAAATGTTATAAAATTATTTTAATATTTTCCATGAAAAAAATAATATATTAGTATTTTACAATTATTAGATTTTAATTCAGTTCTTGTATTATATGGCTTCTTAAAAAAGTATAAAAGTTGAATATTTTATCTATCAAAAATTAAATTAAAATTAAAATAATAAATTAAATACCTGGATAAACGATAAACCAGAGTACAGGAATTAATTTCTTTTAAACTTGATTGTCAATGTATCTATTTTCTAAGCTTCATTATTATGGCGCATACTTTTTTTTGCATTTGTACTTTTTTGCACTATTTCTATTGTCTAAGATACAAAATAGAAACTGCAATTTTATGTTAATTCCTTTAATATTAAAAAAAACTTAACTTTTCATTTATCTTTATGAGAAAAAATAATTTTATTTTTCAGAAATAATTTTCTTAATAAAATGTTTACTCATCGGAGACACTGTAGCGCATTAGGCTCTTCTTTTCTTTACAATAAGAAAACACTAACTCGTCGGGATTTAGTAACCCAGAGGGAACCAAATAATAAAGTTAGCACTTCTAAAAAGATAGATAATATTTTATTTATCCTAAAAAGACAACAAATGTAAACTGCATCACATCTGCCGAACGCTGTGAATCTATAAAGTTTCAAAACATTTATACAACATATTTTGTACACGATCGTAATACGCCTCTCCCCTCTCCCCGCTCAGTCCCAGTCATCTCCCTTGATGTCCTCCACGATGTCCACACCGTCCCTCGGCAGGTCCTCCTCGTCCCCGGCGCTCGCCTTCTTCGCCTTCTTGCCCTTGGCCTTCGCCTTCTTCGCCTCCTTCTGCTTCTTCAGCCTCCTCTCCATCTCCTCGACCGGTATCTCCAGCTCGCTGTCCTCGTCGCTGTCCTCCCCTCGCCTGGCGCGCTTCGACCTCTTGATCGAGGGTAGCTTTATGTCCTCGTCGTTGCGCGTGACGAGCTTCAGCTTCTGCGCCTGGTGCACCTGCACCCACGAGTCGTAGAACCTGCCGACCGGCGTGCCGGCGGACTTGACGCGGCGCTCCCAGTTCTCGATGCTCGGCAGGTCGCGCAGGTCGAACGTCTGTTTCGCCCGCTCCGCCTCGATGAACTTGCGGCCCTCCTCGATCTTCTCCTGCAGCTGCTTCATCTTGCGGCAGTAGTTCGCCACGTGGCACTTCTTCAGGAAGGCTTTCAACTGTTGGGTTGATAATATGTTAGTTTTGTGTTTTTCTTTTTAAGGGGACAAGACACTGGTTAAAGTCTGGAAAAAATAGATATTAACATAGTCTCATACCAGTATAGAATGGAAGGATGCATGTATGGCTGGTAGTATTTACCATGTAAATACTAAACCAGCAATTTTTTTTTCAATTTTTCTTTCTATTTTTTCTTTTCCTTTTCTTTTCTGTCCTTTTTTGTTAACCCGGACCTGCGAACAGGAAACTTTCCTCTGCGGGATTTGCGACAGTATAGTGTCTTATTATGTACATATGTAATTATACTCTGTATTGCTCGACCAATGTTATTATTATGTAACTCTGGTAATAAATAAATAAATAAATAAATTCCATGACTATAAATTTTATATAGATATCAATGTTAATTTTTTTTTTTAAATGATACAGTTACTTTTATTTCAGACTTATTAGACTTAAAAATATTTATTTTTGTGATCGTAGTAGTAAAATTGGTTTAGTTAATCTATTCGAGTGTTTATTAACTGGTGTGCAGGGTTCTGAAGCCATCAAAGATCCATTCGACTAGTGATTATAGATTCGTCGTTCGGAGTGAGTGAAGCAGATTTTGAAAAATGTCAAAATTTTAATTTAGGTGTACCTTTTATTTATATATTTTATCATTTTTATTAATATAAAGGACTCCAGAAAAAAATTCACTCATTTTTTTTTAATTCTGCTCCAGTTACTTCGGAGGAATTATATTTAAAAAGAAAAATCTGTAAGTACTAGTCGAATGGACCTTCGATGGCTTCTGAAACCTGTGCACCAGTTAATAAACATTCGAATACATGATCTAAACTAATTTTACTACTACGATCGCAAAAATAAATATTTTTAAGTTTAATAAGACTGAAAAGAAAACTGTATCAAATTTTTGTAAAAAAAAATTTCATAACATTGATATTTATAGAAAGTTTATAGTCATGGAATAACAATATCTATTTTTATCAGACTTTAACAGTGTCTTAACCCCTTAATTTGAAGGTGGGCTTTTAAGTGTGAAAAGTTTTTGATTTACCTTAATGATGCAAAAGACATACGTGTCGGGAAAGTATATCGTGTGACTGTCTTTTGCGGCGCTTTCTAGGATTAATTCGTAGATGTTTTCTATGATAGCGTCCTTGTAACCGTTTTCAGATGCCTGACTTTTCGATACTCTCAGCATGCACATCAGCGAGATTGGTTTCATCGAAACGGCCTTGTGTCTTTTGTTGAAGTCGTATACGTCTAATATCTGTAATTGATGATATTCATAAATTTAAGGCGATTCGAGAAATTTGAAAATATCTTTGTTTTTCAATTTACCTCTACAAGGAAGGGTAACGATGGAATAAACGTTCCTGTTTCTCTGGATATATTGATCAACATTTTTACACAGTGAAACCTTAAAGGATAATATTGTGAAGTTGGAATCAATTTTATTACACCTATGGTTATCTGAAAAAGAAAGGAAATAGGATATTAAATAAATAACTGATCAAAGAAATGCAAAAAGTAAGATTAAAATTAAACTTACCTGAACTAATGGATAGAGTAAACTGCGTAAACTTGAGTCTTTCCTGGACATAGGAATTAGTTCTGACCAGAACCATAATGAGTTGATATATTGCCAATTATACACAGCTTGAAAATGTTCCTTTTAAAAAATATGTTTTTTTAAGCTATTGAAATATTAATTTTACATTTATAAAACTTAAAGTATTACCTTTTTCTTTAATGTTAAGGCATTTCGCAGATGAATTGCAAGTTGCCTAACGTAAAGAAAGGCATTATAGTAAGCCATATCATTATCTAGTAAATACATTTCAACAAGAGATCGGCGCATAAAGTTTATTCCTGGTAGAGTGTTGGGTGAAACAAACTTTGAATTCTCTACATATTTTATGTACATTGTCTGAAATAAATAACTCATTTGAAAATTGCTTTGCATTAATGATGAAATTAAAATTAAAACATTTCAAATACTATACCTTCATTAAACCATTAAGTACTACTGCTGTTTGGCTGGTTGCAATTTTGACAATACACAGGAAAGCTACTACTCTAACAGTTTCTTCTTCAGCTATTGACCAATATTTTAGTAAAATACGCAAAAGAGGTTTGCGTAATGAAGAAAAAGATTGCGTATAAGGTAACATTTGATGCAAATGTTTTAATAGGACTGTAACGATATTTGGTGAAGACACACATTCAAACACCTGTAATTAATTAATAATAAATAAAATATTCAGAAATGAATAAAATATTTTAGTAAATTCTTTATTTTCATGTAATCTTTTCAAGTTACCGTAATAAGATCCTTTAAATAGGATTTAAGAACTCCTTTAATTTTTGAAAATCTTTTGAACTTATGGGCTTCAAAGTGAGTTTCTTCTCCAATTTTCAAAAACTTTTTAAACGCATCTGGTAATAGCATTATACATAACTGCACAATACCATTAAAAACTAAAATAATAATTTTTTTTATGAGTAACTGTAACTTATATTATTTACTATTGTTTAAAAGTTTAGCTTACTTGGTCCTCCATCCACTCTATATTGAGTGCTTTGAACTTCAGCATCACTTACAGTCTCCAATGCTGCATGAAATGCTTCCACCACAATTTTGATGGTTTTTGATGATCTGAAATAAAGAAACAATTACTTTTAATAGAATTCACTAAAATTAAAATAAAAGGATATAATATTTAAATTGGAAATCTTACTTGTCTTCTTGAATTTCTTGTTGCCAAGTTTTGATTAATTTTAAAGTCACTTTTATAGGACCACCTGCAGAAACAGGTTTTGCACCACCTTCTGCTTCATAATCCGATTCATCACTTCTTACCTATAGTAAATTTATATTTTACAAACTATATAATACTATTCTTCTGTTTAATTTTATTTTGTTACTTACATCTAAATCATCATCAGGAATATGTTTTAAGTCATCGTCGTCAGAAGCACCATCATAATCGGGTTCATCGTCTACATTGAAGTCCAAAAGTTTCTCGTCGTTTTGCTTCAAGTACTTAAAAAATGTTGGATCCGTTTCTTTCAGATTTATCAGGGCCTTTTTGTGTTGAACAGGATCCAAGTCACTGTCACCACTATCGGAATCATCATTAGTTTTCTTTGGTCCCTTTTTAATACCTAAAATAGATAATTCAATAGTACCATTTTATTTAAAAACATTGATTATTCATTTTAAGCTAAATCAATAACATTAAATTATCTTACTTTTAGACTTTTCTGCGGTCTTCTTAGATTTCTTGAGTGGCTTTTCATTTTTTTTTACCACATTATTTTCAGTTTTTTCATCATCACTGAGGTCCATGTTTTCAAAATCTTGATTAAAGAAATCATTCGTTGTGATTTCCGCTATGTTCTTTTTCTTCTTTTTTGCCACATGTTTCTTGGCAATTTTCTCTACCGCTGCCCCTTTCTTTAATTTCATTTTTAATCTAAAAAAAATATTCTCTTCAATTTCTTCACACTTATTTTTCAAACACTTGTGGTAGATTCAATTTGTAATTAACAACAAAGTTTAATTTTAGGTGAAACATACTTATAAAAAGTGTGATGTTTTGAAAATAATTTGAAAATAATAAAATTAAATTTCTTACCCGTATTGTTAATATTTCTATTTAACAAATCTTAATTTTAAGAGTGTCAAAATCACGCAAGTTCGTTTATTTTTGAGGTTAAAGGGGATGCGCACATGTGTTTTGCCGACTACTCGAGTCGAGTAACTCGACGCGAGCGACTATGACACTTTTCAGTCGATAAAAGAAATACAAGGAATTGCTTCCTTACCGATCTTCATATAAAACATATTTCGAAGACGGGAATTTTGAAATTAGGACCTCATTTTTTATCTCATCAATTAATTTCAATAACTATACAGCTATTCATTTAAAAATAATAAACTTTTAAGTATTATTACTTCTTTTAATATAATCATTCCGTAATAAACGTTCATTAAAAACATTAAACAAAATTAACAAAAACCATAAATTATTGGGTAAATAAATCTTCCTAACACATAGTAACGAAAGGAAAATTAGGGAAATCTGATAATTGGTTAATTCGTGGAAACGTTAGCATCTATTTCAACGAGTTATTGCAAATAATAATCGCAACGCCTTCGTTACGACAGATAATAAATCACAACAAAGCTCGTTTCCCAATAATAGAAACGCGAAAACAGAGTCGCGTCTTTCGAAAACGCGAGTTTCTCTGGGTCGAACCTGCGCTCGAGTAACGTAAACCGTATAAAAAAACAAAACGAATTCCCTAATTGCGCCAGCGATGCACGCACGTGCGAAATGAACTCGGGCTCGACGGCGTGACGGCGCGAAATGTGTACACACGCTAGGAAAAACATAACGCTTCCTTTACATTTTATTTTGACACGTGGCTTTTTTTTTAAATTAAATTAATTAAAAACTTTTTAATTTAATTTTCATGATTACTATTATACCTTATTATTATATCTATTATGCAAACATTAAAAAATATATATATGACATTTAATTTAAATATTCAAAACCTAGGGGACAACTTCTATATTTAACTTTTCTCCTTTACCGTTAGATAGAGTCCTTACCTCCAATAGTAAATTTGTAGTTTGAGTTGCATATTAGAGTCTCTATTTCTTTACAATATTAGTGTCCGTTTTTCTGTTTATCCTGTTCTCAAGAAATGTGTTAGTTTGCTGGGCGATTTTTTGCTATGTCCCTTGAATTTGGGCGATTACAAGGCAACTTTGACTGCCTATTTCACATCACAATTAATTATTTCATTTAATTAAGTCATCTTTTTCTGATGCTTTATATTTCTGGAATAATATATTTTGATTTCTCCTTTTGAATTCTGTAAAATTAAAAATTTTATATATTTATTAATAAATCTAAATATTTCATTAATAAATATCAAAAAATTAATTCTTCCTTTTTTAATTGGCTGATTGGTGTTGACAGATTTCGTATAAATTCGAAACCTTTAGCAGTCTTTTTATAAATTTGAATATCACATAAAATGTACATGTAAACTATATGTATGTTTAAACTATAGACCCATATCCCTAATATCAAATGTTGCAAAAATATATGAAAAGATTATATCATACAATCAATATGGTTTTGTAAAAAGTAAAGAAACATTTGATGCATTAAATAAAATAGCTAGCTTAATTTATAAAAAATTTGATAAGAGTAAACAAATGATTGTTGTATTTGTGGACCTTGTTAAATTTCAAAAAAATTCGTAATAAATTTCAAAGTTGACCTTCAAATGTCCTTCAAGGACACATCAGAGGCCAAAGTCAAGGTCATCATAGTATTTTTATTTGTATTTATTACGAAAATGAAAGTGAATCAGAGGGGTCCGATACTTTATGAAGATTCTGTACAACGGTCCATGCTTCCTAGTCCCTAAAAAGACTGACGACCCAAATAAGCCGAAATGGCGGCTAGGCATCGACTATCGCGCGTTGAACGAAAAGGTCGTTAACGTATGTCACCCGCTCCCTAATATCAGCGACATTCTCGATCAGCTGGGCGGAGCCAAGTACTTCTCCACGCTAGATTTAGCGTCAGGATTCCATCAAATTCCGCTCGACCCAGCTTCTAAAGGCTTAACAGCCTTTTCTACTCACTTATGGGCACTGGAAGTTTAACCGAACACCCATGGGTTTACGCACCAGCCCCGCGAAATTTATGGAGCTCATCAATAAGATTTATTCTACCCTCTAGGGCATCGAAATGTTAATATACATAGATGATGCTATTATCTATTCCGATATACTTAAAGGCCATCATAAAAAAACTCATTCAATTTCTAGAAATTATAAAAAATTCAGGATTATCTTTAAAACCGGAAAAATTTTCCTTTTTGCATAAAAAAATTCTGTATTTAGGCGATTTAATCTCGGCGGACGGTGTTAAACCCGACCCAAGGAAGGTGGAGGCTGTTAAGTACTTCCAGACCCCCAAGAATGCTAAGAATGTAAAGCAATTCCTCGGATTGGTCGGATATTATAGAAAGTTCATCAAGGATGTAGCCCAAGTCGCTCGCCCCTTGTATGCACTTTTAAAGAAAAATACGGTATTCAAGTGGGAAGACGAGCATCAAAAGGTTTTCGAGACCTTAAAAAACCATCTGATATCTCCCCCTCTTTTCCAATACCCTAATTTCGAAGCAGAATTCATAGTGACAACCGACGCTTCGGATTTCGCCTTAGGAGCTGTTTTAAGCCAAGGCCCCATTGGAGCAGATCTTCCCATAACGTAAGCCTCTCGTATTATTCCTTATTTATTCCTACTGAATGGAATTATTCCACAATTGAATAGAAGTCATCAGGCATGATTTTCGGAATGGTGCATTTCCGACCATATCTTTATGGCAGGGTCTTCACTCTCGTCACCGACCATCAGCCCTTAGTTAGGCTGCAAAATCTGAAAGACCCTTCGTTCAGGCTAGCGCGACGGCGCACTCGATTAAGAGAGTACACTTTCAAGGTAGTGTCCAAGCCTGATCGAGAAAACTCCAATGCTGATGCCCTGTCGAGGAACCCCGTCGAACCATATACGCTTGAAACACGCGCTCTTCCTAAGGGTCTGCAAGGGATGCATGGCTACGTTGACATCCCATCAACTGCAGGTCTTTTTGAAAGTAACGCTCATGGTTCCGCTCTCGCATGTCGCAGTGGTTCTATCACGTGGTACTCACACTGACTCCCGCATGCGAGGTCCCCTGCCTTAGAGAAACGTCTGGAGCGCGAATCTCTTCAGACTTCAACGAAAAGGCTCTATCAGTTGATGAGATGTCTACGTAGTCATCCATCCCTTGGAGACCATTATGACCGGCGCGGGCTGCCATTGATTCACCTTACTTTTTTAAGTTTACTTAACAATTTTTTGTAATGATTACTTAATTTCTGAGTATCCTCTTTAATATTAATAGAATTATCCTGTAATTTGATATTTACCATCTCAGAAATTAATCTTTTTTTCCAACAACTTTCAGTGTCCAAAATTTTAACATTGTCAAAATCAAAGCTATGTTTATACTGTTTCATATGATTATTAATAACAAATTTTTTGTCCTCGTCTTTTTTTGTGTTTGTAGTGTGATCTTTAATTCTGGTGTTTAACATTCGTTTGCTTTCGCCTACATAACTTGCATTACAATCATTACATTCAATCTTGTAAACAATATTCGTTTTTTCACCTTTTTCTTGTGGGTCTTTGCCTCTTTTTATGATTTTACTGAGATTGTTGTTTATGGTGGGTACTGTTCGTATACCAATCTTACTCAAGTTCTTTGAGACTTCTTCAAAGGTGTCTGGAATGTAGGGCAAGCTAACTATAACTTTCTTTATGCTTTCATTAAAATTTTGGATGTTGTTGTTGTTAGATTTTATTTTATTTAATCTATTTTTAATATGTAATTCAATAAACTTAATGGGATAGTTGTTAATTTTCAAATATTCTTTCACTTAGACTGATGTTTTTTTCCCAAAATCTTTGATTTGATAATAATATAGCTCTGTCAATTAAGTTGTATATTATTGCTCTTTTTTGAGACATAGGATGATGCGATTTGAAATTCAGAAATCTACCTGACAAAGTTGATTTATGATACCAATCTGTAATGACTTTGTTATTTTCTTTTATAAGATTTAATTCTAAGAAATTAATGGTGTTATTTTGTTCAATCTCGTGAGTAAACTGTAATTTTTCATTTGGTCGATTTTATTTTTTGGTAAACAAACTATGATATCGTCCTCATATCTATAATAAAACAGTGGTATAAAATTCAGTTTATTTATACACTCTTCCTCCAAATCAACCATCACTATGACAGCAAAAGAGGGGCTTATAGGGCTGCCCATTGGGGAACCGAATATTTGTCTGTAATATTTACCATTAAATTGAAAATAGGTATTGTTCATTAGGAATCGAGAAGTTTCTATTATTTCATTTAGTGATATATTGAGGTGTCTCATATAATGATATCTTTTCTCTAGTCCTTTCGCGACCAATTCTTGGGGTACATTTGTAAAAAATGAAGTAACATCAAGCGAAATAATGACATGATCGTTTGGAATGACAATATCCTTCGTTTTTTGGATTAAGTCAGAACTATTTTTGATGTATGGATTGGGTTTAGGAATGCTATTTCGTAGTAATTTGTCAAGGATTTTTGACAGATTGTATGTAGGACTACCAATACAAAATACAATCGGTCTTAAAGGAGCGTCTTTTTTATGTATTTTTGGTAGTCCATAAATCTTAGATAAAATTGTGTTGGTTTGGGTTAGTTCATTCTTATGATATTGTTAAAATAGTTGTTGTCATTCCAACAGTTCATAATTTTTTGGACGCTTTTCTGTAATTTAACTACGGGGTTGCTATTAACTTGTGTGTATGTTTTTTTGTCAAATAATAAGTTATTCATTTTTTGTTTATATTGTTCGTTACTGATGGCTACCGTTACATTCCCTTTGTCTGCCATGGTGAAAAAAACATCATTTGTCTTTGAAAAAGTCTCAATTTTTCTCAACCTTTGGGCAAAAATTTTATCTTCCTAAGAAATATGTTTGGTTCTATTTATATGTCCTTTAATGCTGTTAATAACATTGTTTCGGATATTGTTACTAATTTCGTCATTAAAATTGTAAGACTCAAAACATCGTTGAATTTATGGCCTAATGCCACAGTGTCAACAATTTCTTTAGGAATATTAATGTCAGTTAAATTGTGAAACCACTTGTCTGTATTAATATTGCTATTGTTACCGTTATTCTTGTTTATAATTTCTAAAAAAATCTAAGCTTACGATACCTTCTTCCTCTACTGAGAAGTCGTCAGGTACTAACTGAAATGGGATTTCCTTATCATAAACAGCAAGTCTCACCTCTCCACACGTTTTTACGATTCCGTTCTCGATACCGATTAATTTATAAATTTATCTGGAGTTTATTGCCACGATTTTGTTAAGAAAGGCAATGCGTTTTCTTTAAAGTGAGTGCTTTTTAAATAGACAGACGGTGGTTTTTTATTGTTTATTCTGGCGGTGCTACAGTGGACACGAAGGTCGCGGGGCTGCTCATGTTCTGGTTGCTGCTCGGTCTAGCCCCTTTTGTGACAGTTAAAGCAAACAAGACCGTACGGTTTTTTGTTCGAATCGTTTGTACGAGAGTTATTCGCGTGTTGAATTTGTAATCGCGAGCTCCTTCCTTTTGTATTCGAAAACTTTATGGCCCGGCTCGTTACAGTGAAAACATACCGGTGGCGGGGGGCGCTATGCTTCGACGAGATGAACTCTAGCGGTTCTCGGCGCATTCTGTGCGGCTCTTTGTCTATTTGCTCGCGGCCCGATAATTTTAGATCCGTGTTCATTGCAAGGTCAATCGCGTCTTGGAGGTCCGCGGGTGACCTGTCCGAAACCTTGTCGCTAATTCGTGATTTGATTAATCCTATTGTAAAGCGAGATTTTGCCATTTGCTTCGCGCCTATTATACCGTCGATATTTTCCGAACCGAATGATCTCTTCGCGCTTTCTATCGTTTGATTTAATAAACTGCTCACCCTACTCAGAAGAATCGATTAAATCCTATTTACAAATAGGCAATATGCTTAAATCGGAAATTTACATCAGTGGTTCTACTAATTATTCCTATTTGAAGAGAAAATTAAATGCGATTCTGATTTAATCATATTGCCTTATTTCCTATTTGTAAATAGGATTGAATTGATTCTTCTGAGCAGGGCACGCACGTGCCATAGTCGCGAATGGACTCTTCTTCCTCTTAGAAAATCTGACTTAGTTTGCCGATCAAATTCAATTACTGGATAGACTTAAAGGTGACTTTCATTAGGTACGGTCCAAACGAAACTGTCGTTGCTGCTCATAATTAGAAAACATTAATTTACCTATATTTACCGAGAAGCCCTATGCATTTATTACGTTGAGATAAAAAAGCAGTAAATTCAGAGTACAAAGTAAGTATTCATCCGCAAGTGATCGTTGACTTCGCGAAAATCGAGAAAACACGGGACGGTATACAAATAGATTCTTTGTTACTTCTGTCACGTCGGGGTGACTTTAAAAGGGGCTGAAAGGGATTTTACTTCCCCGCCTCTGTTTCTCTTACTTATTGAAATATTGGGTAGCGTTCCCTTTACGTACCGTCCTTTAAGTAGGCGTACGTTTCAGGTAGCTTAGGATGTGAGAAGGTGGGAAATTAATAAAGAAAAAGAAAGAAACATACAGTGAATTGTACAATTTAACTTACTTTTATTTTTGTTTGAAAAACCCTAGGGATGGAACTCTCTCTACGGTGGCGGCTACTGGCGTCTCGATGGCCGGGAGGAGGCTGGATTGAGTCCGATGAGGCTCACGGAGATTTCCACGGAGGCTGGTTGACAGCTTCCTTTTTAGCTGGGGTAATTGTAGGATGGGATATAGGGGTAAGAATTTGGTAGGGAAAAGTACAGCTAAAGTGCGTACTTAAGGAAAAATGGAAAGGAGTGAGAAAGATTGTTCTGTGGACTAGTGAGTACCGCAATTGCGTACAGATCTAGTTTTTAGAAGGAAGGATTTTTCTATAGACTAGTGAGTACCGCAATTGCGTACAGATCTAGTTTTTAGAAGGAAGGATTTTTCTATAG
Organism: Eurytoma californica; assembly: GCA_035586675.1. Classification (NCBI taxonomy): domain Eukaryota; kingdom Metazoa; phylum Arthropoda; class Insecta; order Hymenoptera; family Eurytomidae; genus Eurytoma; species Eurytoma californica. Next base: position 21,845 of record JAXIUT010014403.1, read on the forward strand.
ACTAGTGA
>JAXIUT010014414.1:0-21838 GCA_035586675.1 Eurytoma californica
TCGGGGGGGATGCCTCTGCTGCAGGGTCTAGGCTTATATTCGCGAAAGAAGGAAACTAGGTATTCCGGCTCACGCAAGAGAGAGAGAGAGAGAGAAGAGAGGGAGAGAGGCTGGGGGAGAAGGAGGAGAGGAGGATGCCGGGAGCGCTCGGATCAGCGAGGCGAAATTTTCCACGAGGTCCTTTCCTCCCGGCTATACCCTCGGCTCCTTCCTCTCGCCGGTCGATTTCTGTCCCCCCTTCTTCTTTCTCTCCCTCTTCGCCGTGGGAGGAGAGCAACTCCTTCGTTTGGACAATTACGACGACTTCGAGAAAATTTTCGAATAAATGCGCGAGTCTTTCCGGCAGGCTTTTTTTCTCATCGAGTGCGCTTACGAGGGGAATGGGCCTAATTAAGAGGCGATTTCGACTTTCAATTCGAGCATCCCCGCGGTGATCATTAACGTCGGGGGCCTACGTAACGAGCTGAATATAATTTTTGAATCATCGGAGTCTTATCAGGCCGGCGGCTCGCGCGGTCGTTATAGACCAAGTACCGTACGGCCCGTACGGCGACCGATAGCGGATAGATTTTAAAGTTAGCGCACGCTTGACAAATAAACCGAACGCTTGCTATTGATCAAAATAACGATAATTCAAATGAAATCGACGAGAGTTTACGAGCGCCGATGGAGCACAATATCCCTCGGGTAGATTTATAGCGCGTTGCGAGTTATAAAGTGCTTAGTCAAGCTGCACTCTTTCAATTTCTTCCCGCTGCTGCTGCTGCCGCCGCCCGGCGTGCATCCAGGCAAGAAAATTATTATTACCCTCGAAGAAGTGCTCTCGTTACCGGGTCCCAACGCGCCTTAAAGGCCTCGTCGCAAAAAGTCGCCGCTGCACCGATTATCCCCGAATACCGTTCGTCCGCGCCTCGAGATAGAAAATACCTTAATAGACGGGACCAAAAATAATTCGCAGGTGCCGCGATTCTAGGACGGTCGGCAGCGGTAGTAGTCTTTTTTTTGTTAACGTCGGGCACGTTCGACCTACAGAGAGACCTCGCTTCTCCGCATTCGCGTCCTTCCAAAGATAGCCGCGACTAGCCAAAGAAAGAGATTGATCAGCGGACGGTGGAGGATGACGAGGTGATAATGAGAAGAAAGAGGAGGCGGCGAGGAGGTTATGCGATGCCGAGCCCTGGGCCTCTTCCTTCAAAAAGTCTCGAATTACTCGCTTATCTTCGTTAATAGAGGTCGGGTATAGTCGTTGCTGCCTTGCCGGTCGCAGCATCCGCGTAGGGACGGGACCCGGCGGACGGGGATCTGCGCATGCGCGAAATTACCCCGAGTGCGATCGCACCCGAGGAAATAATTCAGGGCCGGCAGCGATGCTCGGGATTAATGAATCAATGCGAGCTGGCGCTCTGTCGCCTCTCCTCGTTGGATCATTCGCTTTGGGAGGCACCTTTAAGCGGGTTACGAAACGCAGCGTCTTCATAAATTTACGTAATGGCGTAATTACATTGTTGCGAGGCTGCCGCGCGCTCCCCGCCTTCATGATCGAAACGAGCTAGAGAAAAAAAAAGCGAGGGAGCTTGGGAGGTGAAAGAGGAGAGCGAATCGAACTCGACATTATGAAACGACGGTGAGTAGTAACAAGCACGTACAAGGCCCGAGCCGGCGCTACAAGCGGAGCAACACGACAAGTTCATTAACAGCGCTCAAAGAGTGCTCGATGCGAATCTAATAAACATGTTCCTCGCCGTTACGGCGAACATGAATTTTCGGTTATTCCTCCGCGCTCTCTCCTTCTCGCCGGGATTTTTCTCCCTTGGCCGAGACTAACCCCCTTCCCCCGGCTCGCGAAATCGAGGAAGAACCTCGGGAGGAGGCGAATGGCGCGTTAATACTTGGCTCGTTCACGACCCTCCCCCGCCGCGTCCCCCGGAGCCCGGCTCTCTCCGCAGTGCGCGGAGGCGCAGCGCCGGCCTGGAATCCTGGCAATTTTCAAGCGTTCATATATTTAATTGTTTACGTGCGAGCGCGGCATTCGCGCGAGCGAGGACCTCCCCCTACCGCGCCGCTCCGGCTCTCGCCAAGACTCGAGGCCGTCGAGTGTGTGCACGGGTATACCTATACAGAGACCGCGTTATCCGCGCGGGCGGAGGAAGAGCTCGGGGAGGAGGGAAAAAAAATTACGAGCTACCGAGGGAGCTGCTCCCCGATTCTCGTAAATCGCCCGTAATGCTTATTAATTTTCTCGAGTTTTTTAATTGTTTCGCCATACGCGAGGTCTCGAAAGATTTTTACGACTGAATATTGATTGATTTTCGCAGTCGTTTTAACAAGCTTACTTAAGATAATTGAGTATCCCTAAAAATTTGTTGTTATTTTAGTATTGAAAAAGTATTAAAAAACTGACATAAAGCTCGGGAATTATAGATAAGCTGCAATCATTAATCGTAAAAAGGATGCAGAATTCAATATCGAACCAGAGGGCTAATTTATACTCTAAAATCAAATGAACAAGAACACACTGTTGTGCGAAGTGAAAGCAAAAAAAAAAATATAGGTACATTTTTTATTCTCCTTTGTGGCAAAATGGAAAAAACTTGTTTGTACAAATAGAAACAAATGAAAAACCAGTACAAATGAAATACCACTTTTTTCAAGCATTTACGCGAATTCAACGAATGGCATAAGCTTGAACAATTAACAATAATGCGAAAGAAAAAGAGTGAAATGTTCAATAAATTAGTCTATCGGATTTAAAAACCGAGCCACTCTAAACGCTTTATTTAATTTTGTCTTTTATTTCATCCTTCTTGGTATTCTCCTAACGAAATCTTAAAACGATCGTTGGCATATTTTCCGAAAAAATATCTGTAAAATCATATAATCCATGAAAAAAATATAGAGGATATGAGGGCTAAGTCCGATTTTATTTGCTACCCAGTTATTCTTCCTTCGAATGCCCAAAAGACAATAAAACATCGCAGCACCTCGTCAATATTGAAGGAAGCACAAAAATCTTTCGCAAAAGTCTTCGAAAATGTTCAAAGAGTTCTCACGGTCTCATCAAAAACTAATTAGAATGAAAAAGTCAAACTCGGCGGCGAGAGGTCGCGCAGCCGGGCGAGAGCCGCGTAGAAACGGAGCGCATCGCTCATTCATTTTAATGCGCGCATCCCCGAGAGCCACCACCCCTGGCCGCCTCGGCTATAACGAACACGTGTTTACGGGGCAGCGCGCTCGCGCAAACAAAGTCCCGTTTTTTTTCGCCGCGCGCGTGCACAGCTCGGGCTCCGCGAAATTTCCTCTCATCGCAGGTCCCGCGCGGCTCGCGTCCCACCTATATCACGCTCGCTGCAGCGCGGCGTCGAACAAAACCCCCGTGGGCCAAATGCCCGAGGCGCGCAAAAGATACGGGCGAGAGAGAGAGGAGGCAGGCAGGGAGGCGAAAGAGGAGGAGAAACTCTCCCCGGGCTGCAGATAATCTCGGGCAAGTCGAGCGTAAGCGCGCCGTTATATCGAGTATTTATTTACCTGGGCAGCGTTAGCGCGAGCGCGCCCCACCGTACGTATATATACAGCTATACGCGGGGCGAGCGGGGGGCGCATTCTTGCCCGGCTGCCTCGGGAGGAGGACGGCGACGGCAATATTAACGGGCGACGCGCGGATGCATCGTTAAGCTAAGTCTCTCACGGCGCGGACGGTCAGAGGCGCGCCCCGAGAAGGACGGAGCGACGATTTCAGCGAGCTCGCGAAACTCTTCTCCTCCTCTCTCCCGTCGTGAGAAAATAAAGTAGCGCGAGCGCGGCACCCGTTGGCTTCTTCTTCCGCCGCTCCGCAGCCTCTCCCGCCTTCTCTCCCCTCTCTTCTTTTTTTTTTCATTACGCGGCTGCTTAAGGAACCGTCTCGTTCGTAAATAATTCAGGGGACTTAATGGGGCGCCGCCCGCGGAGTCGCTTGTTTTCGGAAAATCTTTTCGATCCATTCTGCCGAAGGCCGCACCGTTCGCCCGGTAATTTTTCAGCTGCTAACTTCGTTTTAATCGAGTTTAGTGTGTTATGACGCTACTCCAAGTTTTCCGGACGAAAATGCATCACGATCGTTAAACTATTGCGCTAGAATCGACTAATCTTTGAGCGTCGCACGGACCACCTCGCTGCATTCGGGATAATTTTCACGAATCCGCCCCAATTACGTCTCCCCCTTTCTCTCGGCAGCCGTGTAATTCTTCCTCGACGTTTTCCGAGAACAAAAGCAGCCTGCGCGAGGGGGTAGCGAGCGAGCGCGAGAAAAAAAAGACGGGGAAAATTACGATCCGATCTTTCAGTGTGTGTGTGTGTGCGCGCGCGGACGCACACGTGCCGCGGGGGGGAGAGGGGTCGCTCGAATTTCTCGCGGGTCCGTATCTCTCCTACGTACGGCCATGTATTTGCGCAGCTCTCACGGACCGAACCCCTTCGGGGACGAAAAAATAACGGAGGGAGGGAGCGAGCCGCAAGCGAGAAGGAGGAAAACGCAGGCGCGTCTCTTTCGAGGTCAAGCGTGTGCGGTGCTGTGTTCGCGCCACGGCGGCAATTTTCGGGGTAGGGCTGCGTCGGAGAATTTTCGGGTCGCGTGTATATATACCTCCCTCGCGTCCATTCCCTCGACCCCGGCGGCGCTGGCTTTTACCTTTTCTCCCCCTCCTCCCTCCTATTATACCCCGCGGCCGTTTCTTGCGCGCGAGCGGCTTTTCTTGCGCGCGCTTTTCCGCAGCGGCACCACAGCGCCCCGGCGAACCCGAGGCACGGGTGAGAGAGACAGAGCGAGACGGAGCGTTAAACCGCGCGCGGCGCCGCTGATCCCTGGATTATTTATGACTTCGAGGAAGAGAGCGCTCGAGGGGAGTATATTCCTCCTCCTCCGAGCTCCCCCCGGACGCCGCTCGACCTCTCCAGGTAGCTGCCGCGCTTTAGCTCCAGCGCGCGCGGATTACCAAATTAAAGGTCCCCGGGTTCGCGCGTTCCCCGCACGCGGTTATATTGCGAGGAGGAAGAGACCGTATATCGGCGGCGGTCCCTTTCGGAGTTCCTTATTTATTGTATTGCGGCGGGTGCGTGCGAGCGTGCGTGTGCGCGCGTGTGTGTCGGAGCTCGGGTAATGGCTTGCGGCGCGGCCTCGTTCGACCCGAGATTTCGTCAAAATGGAAGAATTTATGACGCGCCCCGGCGACGTACACGACCGGGGCGTAAAGCGACTGCGAAGGGCGATAGCAGCCAGAGGGAATTAAAGCCGGTTAACCTACTTTTTTTTACTGACGCACTTTTTTTCAGAAAACATCTCTGACCTTTTTCTCCCTTTCGTTCAATTAGTGATTTAAAAAGGGGGAGATTTTTTGTACGAATTGTTGGGGTATATATACTAAAATGTTATTATTCGGAAAGAGTTAATCAGATGCAATTTAATAAATGTTACATAAGTCGTTACGAAAATTAGTATACTAATTTAGACCTCAGTCGACATTAAAAACATAATTAAAAAAATTGTTTTTTAACTCCCCTGCCAGTTTTTCGCCGAAACTCAGAAATTCAATGACACAAAGCATTCCGGGGACCCCCGAAAAAAAAACTCCATTAGCCGGCGTCCAATCAGCGTCAATCGTCATTAAACATTAGCCGCGCGCGCGCCCGCGGTCGTCTAATAAACCCCCCTGCAAATTACGTAGCGGGAGCGAGCATCCGATCGAAAAAGGCCAGAGAGGGGCAGGCGGGGGGCGAAGGGAAAGAGCGCGCGAGACGTGGCAAAAAAAAAGTGCGGCGCAGAGGGGGAGAACGAGCGAGAGGGAAGCTCGCTCGGGTCCGGCCGTTACACAATGCGATCTCGCGCGCGGGCCTTTAATCGATCAAGCCGCGCGCGGGCACATAATGAGCGCGCGCGAGAGCTGCCCTCGCGTCTCGCTGCCAGCGGCGAATTAATCCCCCGCGCGAGCGCGGCACCGAACGCCCGAGCCTGTTTTTCGGCGGATGTATAATCTCCCGACCGACCGAGCTCCCTCGCCCCTGTGTGTTCGCAACTCTGTGAGTCAGTGTATAGGAGGGTCTGTGTGTATGTGTGTGGCCGCGCCAGCGCGAGCGGGATAGCACGCTTCGAAGCTCCGGAGTCTTTTTTTATTCATACGGTCCGAAAGTTTCGCCGTAGGTTCCAGTTAATTCGCTTAATTAGCGATGATCTTCTTCGCTTCTATTGAGCGCGGGAGTCGTTAAGCACGGTGCATTATACGCTCCTAAAATACGAATTCTCGATTTTTAATTAACACAGATTTGCAAGAACAATATATTGTAAATTGAACGAGATAAAAGTGCAGGCGTAATTCGGAGAAAAAATGGGGAAGAAACGCGAGATCGGGTGAAAACGATAAAGTCAATAACATCGCTGGTCCTTCTCGGACAAACAATTAACCGCTAAGCCCGCAGACCCGAAAAAATTCCTTCAAAGTCTACAATCATTTCCGGACCCTCGATTACACGAGCGCGCGCGCGCGCTCGCACGCACACGGCGAAAAAAAAAGCGGAGCATCGCAAGCACGGCCGCGGCCGAAACGAGAAAGAGCGACGGAGCGAGGAAAAAAAGTCGAAAAAGCCGCCCAACACGTCGCTGACCAAAGTAGCCCGGGGGGAAGGGAGAGAGAGCCCGGGTAGGCGAGGGGGGCGAGAGAACGGGAGAGGCAAGCTCGCGCGCGCGCATCGATTCGGCGTCCCGATAAAGAAGCGCGCAAAAATAGTCGGGGCAGCGGGCGAGCGATTCGCTCACGCTCACACTCTCGCGTGCACCCATACTCCCGCGGGACCGAGCACAGAGAGAGAGAGGCCAGGCTATATAGGCGGCGACGCTCTCGGCGGGTTCGATCTCGCGGGCCAGCGGCTCTCGTCGACGCCGCTTTGACGCGCGCCCGTCGCGCCGCGTTCCATCCTATTGACGGACGGCGAAGGAGACGCGCGGCCCGCTCCCCTCCGCCTCCTCCTCTCCGCGCCACCGGTCGGGCTCGCGAAACTCGAAAATAGCGATCGAGGCGCCCGATATCGGAGCCGCCTCTCCCTCCAAGGCCTCGGCTCGCGCGCTTGGCCTCGCGTTCGCGCCGCGATCGTTCCTCCGCGCCTCGGCCCGTGGTCCCCCCTTTAGATCGCGCGGGGAGCTTTGTGCGCGCCGGAATTCTCGATGAGTTTTTGGCCCGGGCCGCGGTATAATACCCGCGGCTCCGCGTAATCGAGCGGCCGGCCTCCGGTTCGCAGCGACCGGTCGAAGAAGAATGGGAGAATCGGATTTACCCGCGGCGATGAATGCGCGCGATCGATTCGGCTAAATAAAATCCGATAATAACGGAGCTCTCCTTTGAGCTCCTGTTAATCGCGGATGATTAAATGTTTGTTAGCGCCGGGATTTTAGCAGAAAATGAACGGAGTATTTAAAAAGCGTTATTCGGGGGGTAAACTTTGTTTTAGAGCGTGTGCATTATCAAACTCCGAAGCAATAACCGCCTCGACAAAGGCTGCGGTTAAGCGACGTAGTCATCGGCGCGTGAACGTAGCCAAAAAAAAAAAAAATGAAGGAGAAAATCCGAATGAAATATTCAAAAGCCAAGTAATTTCGGCCATAAAAAATTCCAGCCGCGGTACGTGCGCTCGGCGGTGCGCGTTTTCTGGCCTCCCCTCGGGCAGCAGCGGCGGCGGTGTCGGCAACGGCTTTCTCTCTCGCTCTCCGCGTGAAATTTAAAGGCGCGCAGCGGTGCGCGAGAAACGCGAACGCGAGAGAAGGGACCAGGCGGCGCGTCCGCACGATCGATCCGATCCCGAGCGAGACAGAGATAGAGAGAGAGAGCACCAACGAGCGAGCGGGGGACGGCGGTTGACGGTTCGCTGCAGGTTCCGCGCCTTCGCGCGCGCGCCGAAGGGCGGGCTCTCTCTCCCAACTTTTTACGTCGGATTTTAGCCCCATAATCTCGGGTAATTAACGGAGCGCTCGAGAGAGCGAGTCCCGCGCTCCCTCGCTCTCTCCCTCCTTGCCGCCGCCTCCTGCTTTTTTTTCGACGCCGTGTCCTTGCGCGCTCGCCTTCCCGGCCGAGGGCGAGATTACGCAGCTCGGCTCCGCAGTGGTATACAGTTGAGAGTTTTCGCAGTTTCTTTTGTGGCTCGTCGCGGCATTTTGTATCGGGTGGCCCCGGCAGGGCGCGGAGGCGGAAAACTTGGCCGGTCGGAAAGTTTAGCGCGTGTTTCGCGCCCGCGCGCCACCGCCGCCTTTCGAGGTCACCGAGGCGAAGTGTGGGAGTGCGGCTTGGGACCGAAGTTAACGCGCCGCCACCACCAAGTTCCGCCGAAGTATGAGACGGCTTCTTCCCTCCCATCAATTTCGCGATGGGAATTGTCGGTCATGGAGGAAATTTTCAGATTTCTCGGGTCTCACTTACGTAATTAACAGGAAATTTAAACTTCATCAAACTGTGCTTACCTGAAACAGAAAAAAATTCATAATCACATAATAAATCAATATCATAGCAAGATATAGTGATTAAGAGGCACAGTAAAACTACTGAAATTGATTCATGCATAATAAGTCAATCAAATACTGAATAAAATATTCACTTCATTTATTTAGGTAGTATGTAATAAAAATCTTGTTATAAAAACAAAAGAAAATTGTCCACTAAATTTCGAAAAACTTCAAACGAAGAAAATCGAAAATTCAGCGTCGAGAGAAGCCGAGCGAGCGATTAATTTCTCAAAAAAGCGGAGGTACGAAAAAAAAGGAGCGGCGACCGCAGGCGCGCTGCTCTCCCCTCGCGCGTCGCGCTCGGATCCCTCCCTTTGAGCCGGTCGCCGCGAGCTGCGCCGATTTTAACGGGCACACCTGCCGAGCGCCAATTTTCCATGCGGGCTTTCTTCGCGCACGAGAGATCGTGACGTGGCCGCGCGGCAAACGAGTTCTCCCCCCCCCCCCGTCGCCCCTCCCCCTCCGACTTTTTTTCGAAAATCACGATTTTCGTCGGTCCCATGGCGCCGGGCGCGCGTGCATTGTGCGCCGTGAGAGTCGATCGCTGATGGGACGTGATTTCGGCGGCGCGATATGCCCGTGCTATTGTGACGCTTTTGTTCGCGCGCGAACCCCGCGCGCGCTATATATACGTGGCAGCGGAGTTTTCGAGGCCGTCCATTCGCTTCCTAATGAGCGGATAATTTATACGGTTTTCGCGTACCTACTACGGCTTATTTGCCCACGCGATCGTGTTCGCGAATTCATCGCAAGGCGATGATAAAGTAATTACTGGTCGAAGGCTTATTCACTCCGTATGATCACAAATCACTTTTAAATAAATGACTTTGCAATCACTTTCATCGATGTGATATCAATTTATAATTTCGCAATGAGTAATTATTATTTTAATAAACGATTTTTCCAAGTTTTTTAATCGATAAAAATTGTTAATCATGAATATTAAATAAAATATAAGTAATCAGTAGGAGCAGTCATTAATTACAATTTCTTGTGTTTTAATTTCTTTAGTTTTCCTTATAATAACTTATTTAATTGTGGTTACAAATTTTTCAAGAAACAGATGTGATCTCTTCTAGTTTTTTTCGAACAAATTAAATGTTACTAATATTGCAATAAATAACCCTTAAGTAATGTGAACGCACTGTGCATTGAAGATAGCGCTATTATCGGTATATAAATACTCAGAGGCTATTATTTTCGTTGGGTAATTAATCTTGCCAGTTGATTACTTATTTTAATATACTTGTATTGGCGATATGTAAGATGCGAATCGATTGTATAAAGATCTCGAATTACAAACGATCCGCACAGTAAGGGACCAAGTTCTAAGCAACGAAAGGCAAAAGTGCCGCGCGCAAAATCAGGCATCCCCATCGCGCTCCTTCTGTTCGTCCTATTTTCATCCTACCTCACTTTCATCATCAGCATCGCCGCCGCGGCATCGCGTCCATCCTTCTTTCTCTCTCAGGGCACAAAGGCGCTACTGCGCGGCGCTTTTTCCCCCTTTTTTTTCTTATAATATATATATATGTATATGTATACGACGTCGGCGGCGGCGGCGGCGGTGCGCACGTACACACACCGCGGGGCAAAGACGCGAGCGCGCGAGCGAACGGGGGACGGACGACTCGCGGGGGGATGGCGGAGGGGAGAAAAAACGAGAAGCGTAGGCGAGCATAGCGCTCGGAGGTGGAGGCAAAAAGGCGATCGAGGAATTAACGACCCCTCGACGTTTACTCCCTCGCGGCCCTCGGCCCTCGCCTTCTCCTTCTCTCTTCTCCTCCTCCTTCTCCTCGTCTCCGTCTTTCCACCGGAGTTCCTCGCCGCTTTTTTTTGCGACTATATAGCTAGACGCGCGCCCGCGTCAAGGCGGGGGAAAAATTCGCTTCACCCCTTCTGGCCGTCGCTTCTTCGTCCCCCGCGCCTTTCACCCCGTCCTCCTGCCGCTTCGGCCTTCGCTTCTCTCTCCTCTCTCTTTTTTTTTAACGAAGTTTTCGGAGAGCAACTTTCCTCCTCTCTAATCACGGCGCGCGCGGGCTTTCGGCGCGCGGAGATCGCTCCTCGCGCCGGGGGTAGGAGCGACGGGTATATATACAACGGTGACGCGGAAGAGTCGTTAATTATACGAAAATCTATTTTCCCTTTCGAACCTCCCGAGCTCGCTCGTCCGTGCCGCTGACGTTATCTTGAAGAGCGCTTGAACGATCGCCGATGGAACGAGCAGACTCACGAATTTGACTCTGGGCGACGTCAATTATAGAGTTATTTTATATTTGGGACGCATGTCAAATTTTAGTTTTAGCCGAGATATTCGTCTTCAAGATAAGCTTTCAAAAGCTGCTGTATAAATGCAATTTGTTGTGAAATTGGATATATTACGCAACCTTTTCACAAATATTCGCTTTATTTGTAGAAAAATCTGAATAAAAATTACATTGCTCTTTGGGCAATGAAGCTTAAACACAGTTCTTTAATTAATGAAATTTAATCAAAAGGACATTTCAATTATACCCTTCATTACAGGAAAATGAATGAAACTTAAACAGCACACGAGCGATGCGCAGAGTTCATTCGAAGAATTAAGCGCGTCACAAAGGCTCACCTCCCGAATTCTTCCCTCCGACCCCCATGATTTAACTAGGCTAGTAGCGAAAAAAAAATCACGAGATTCTCATCAACCGGGCCGAAATTACGCGGCCTCGCGGCGCTCGTGCACAAAGTCGGGCGCGGCAAGAGCAAAACCTGAGCGCGGGCGACAGCAGGCCAGCGGCGCGCAGCGCGCGGGAGCGAGACGGACAGAGAGGAGGCGAGCGGCGCCCGGGCCCCGGCGTTAACGAAGACAGAGCGGAACAGAGCTCTCTCCCGGCCGGGGCTAAAATCGAGGGAAAAGCCCGGAAACCTTTGAGATTGGCGAGAGGGCCGGCGGCGGCGGGCGCGCGCGCGGCGTTCGTTTGACTCGGGTTAATACGCGCGCGAGCCCGGCAAAGGGGGGATAAAACGCCGACGCCGGCGACTCGTCAACTAAGGCGGAATTAATTGGAGATGCTGGATTAATCGAGGGTGCGCCGCGCTCTACTGGCCGGCCGCGCTCTACTGGCCGGCCTCTATACTTTCTGGCGCATGTGCAGCGTATCATTTTTGGCGGTAATAAAGAGCCCCCCCTGCCTGCTCTCATGCCCTCGCGCCGGCCCTTATTCCACCCGCGCGTGACCACCTGTTCCCCTCGGCGCCGGGTTGCTTTACGACGAATGTGCGGACGTGCATGAAACGGCCGTAAGTGCGGAAAAGTTCGCGCTGGCGGACATGCTTTTTCGACTTTACGCCTTCGTTCAACTTTGCTTTGTTAGCCTTTAAAACTTCGCTATCGATATTCCCCCTCCGCTTTTTTTGCATACTTAATCCTCACGGATAGCGCGGCGCGTAACAAATAAAAATATCGATCAATTGCTGACAATTTATTCAATTTTTTTTAATTCGTCTTACTCAATCCAATTTAAAGTGGATTATATCATGAAATTTCTATTAATTTTATTTGGGAAAATGAAATTGCACTTCTAAAGAGACGTCGAAAACCACTCCAATTTTGCCATGTATTTGAGACTTATTCGTTTTTCAATTATTTTGTTTACAGAATGTTAGACATTTTAAATCCTTTTTATAATTGTGATATTACTTTTATTTACTAATTACTATTTCTGCTATATTTTTCAGAATTGATTAGTTGTTGAGAAATGATTATGATATCGCTGAAATGCATCGTAAATTTAAAACGGCTATGATTTTTATAACTGTTTGATACATATTTACCAACATACCTAAACTTTTTAATTTTGTAAGTACTGGAATAAGCAATAATTAATTATTCTATTCTATTCTCTTCATCTGTAACATTATTGTCTAGCTGCACAAACCAGATCATCGTTTACGTTACATCTCAGACGATAAAAAATACTTTAAAAAAAAAGACATACAAAATACAAGGTTATTGCCAGTCATTCCAGCTGAAAAAACTCGAACGAATAGTAAACAGAAATTAAACGATCGTCGGATATAAAAAAGAATAAAACTCGAAATTCGCAGTTACTTAATTAATACTTGGCCGGCGCAATCTAATACCCGACGGAAATTATTCGAGCGGCCTCGGCGCGGATCGAAGGCCCTCTCGGAAATTTCGCGAGGTCGATCCCTCGCGCTTCAGGTAACCCGGCTAGCGCCTCAACACTCGCGCGTTCCGCCACGCACACAGAGTCGCGGGGCCGCCTTCTCTCTCTCTCCTTCCCCCTCGTTTTTCTCGTTTCGGGGCTCGCTCCTCGAAATTCGCCGGGCGCGCTCTCGCGAATTTACGAGCGAGCGGCCTCGTCAACTCACGGATTCACGATCCCGCAGCTGAGCGCGCGAGCCGGGCCGCCCGGCTTTATCTTGGCCTCCGCCGAATGAGCGCGCGAATTCCAAGCGGCGGCGGCCGCCTAGCTGCCCGCGCCTGTGAGCCGCTCCGGCTGATTTTCTCGAGGCTGCGGCGTTCTTTTTTCTTTTTTTTTAAGAGGGACGCCTTGTACTTTTCGAAAATTCAAGACTTTTACGGGCGAACAAGCGGTATTGTTAGTGCTTTTTTACGGGTAATTTACTACAAATTTGCACGGAAATTGCAGTTTTCTTTTTCTATAAGATTATGATACGACTGGAATTTTACTTCGGTACGAATAAAGTAGGCATATAATGTGTACATTTTATACCGACTGTTGAATCTTGATTTTTTTCGGTGAAGTAGACAAATTTATTGCAGGTGTACTGAACAAAATGAACAGTGTGTAACGTGTAAACAGACGGATTTTTTTTCTGCCCGTAATATTTAACACTGTTACATGAAGTAAAAAATTTCGGTGCAGTTAATTCAACCGTAAAGTTGAATCTATACCGCTATATATAACAGAAAGTTCGTTAAAACCTGCCAATATTAGCACACTGCAAAAACTGGCCGGTTAAAAATTACAACAACGTAAAATGCGCAGAGTGCGCATCGTAAAATTTCGAAAAATTCTCACCTCAAACAACCCGTGTTCCCTTTCAATTAATTTTATTAACCAGTGAATGCGGGAATACCTGTATCAGTCCCTGGAAGGCATAAGTACGCACGCCTTGAGTAAAAGAACGAGCTCGCGGTAACGAAGAGCTACTCAAACAAATATTACCGAAATGACCGCGAACAAAAGGAGCGCTCGGAGCGTAAGGAAGGGTCGAGGCGACTCAGCTCTTAACTCCTCTCCTCCTCCTTGAAATTCCGGAGGAGCGCGCTTTTCGAAGCGCGCCTAGCCTTCCTCCGGGGCTCCCATAGTTTTACGAAAAATTCCTGGAACAGTTTGGAGGAACGTCGGCGCGGCTCGCGCCGGTATGATGGATGCGCGGCCCGCGCCCCCGAGGAACGAAGTCCGCCGGGCACACGCGGCCCGGTTCGCGCCTCCAGTCACGAGATCGTTAGAGCCGACTCGCCAAGAGGAGGAGGATTTCAGCATCATTAGCTCCGACGGCCCCTCGACTCTTTCTCGCGAATTATCGATTCCCCGGCTATACCCCGCGCGTCCGAGAGCCCCCCCCCCCCTTCTTGCCTTTCCAACGCAGAGTCGCCCGTGTATGCGTGTGTATATAGGTGTTTACGGGTCCGTGTGCGGCAGCGAAAAGCGACGAGGTACGGAGAATAATTAAGCACTCGGTTATTCAGAAAGGTTCGTTTAATTCAGGTACCGATTGCGGTAGGTATTGATATCATACGTCATGTAGAACTACTTCGTTTCATGTTTGTTTCTAGTTTTGTGAAAAAAAAACTTTTCCTGTAAACGTTAAATTTTTCCACCATTATTTCCTCTTTTATAAATGAATTCACGAGTACTTTCTCTGTACGTATGTATATATAGCGTATGAATATATAAAACCGACTATTGTCAGTCACATTTTATTTGAAGCAATCGTAATTGTAACTATTTAAAACAGTTACTGCAGGAATTATTTACTACTCATTTGTTTAAATATAAACATTATAGTTATTTATTTTTCTCTATACTAAGTGTACATAAGGATTCATTAATTTATGCAAATTAAAAGTTCCTCTATGTCTCGATGCTTGAGATTATAATAATTGTTTAATAATTCAACTTTAAAACCGCTCCAGTTTCAGGTCAATCTCTTATTTTCTCACAAAAAATAAGGTAGTGACACTTTAAAAAAGCTCTTCTGATCAAGATAGATTATCTTTATAAGAAAATGTTGACATTTTAATTTTCTAAATAATGTTTTGAAACATTATCAAAAAGTTTTTACTTAGCATTTACAATTTAATAGTAGCAATAAAAATGACACTCTCGGGTAAAATCATAAAGGTAATTTGCTTTTTCAAAATACGTATTCGGGCGTAGGAATTTTTTTTATAAAAAATCTTATGCAATAAAAAAGGATTATACTTAGTGTTTCCAATAAAAAAATAATATATTAAATGAAAGTACTGTAAACCCACTCAAAAATCATGTCATATTGCCGTATCTTATATAAGAATCATTTTATTACTTTTTAATAGACTTAGCATCGCATAAATCATATTTGAGAAATAAAAATAAATAAATCTTTTTCTTTCTCAATTTAAATACTCAATCAATTATTCAAATAATCAATAAATACCGTACCAACAGCTGATTTTCGATACGGTGCAGAAAGGCAACGGAAGAGTAGGTGCATTCACTAACCCCTAATACCAACTCCAAGTTACTTTTAATAAAGTTAAGTGTAATGGGAGCAATCCTCATAACACTAAAGCTAATTCCAAAAACAATCTACTTTTCGCAGACTCGCCGATACAAACGCCCACCCGCGGGGTGTACGGAGAGCCGCCGGCGCGCGGGCACCCACGCCCGGCTCCGCGCTCGCCGGTCCTAAAAATCAATTTTACATAAAGCACTTACGGGGATGCCGGTTTCGCGCGCTCGCGCGAGAGCATCGCCGGCAGTAGCGAGCGCGCAGATGCGCGGCCGAGATAAGCGAGCGCCAAGCTCGCCGCGCCGGCACACACACCGACGCGGCGGGGGCACACTCTCGGCGGCACGGCGAAATGAAGGAGGCGAAAAAAAAACGAGAGCGAGAGAGCAGGGACGTAAAAAAGAATCACGAAGGAAGGAGAGGCCAAGGAGAGAGAGAGAGGGGAGCATCGTCGAGGAAAAAAACAAGAGAGAGAAGCCAGCGAAGAAAAGAAGCTCGCACACAAACACGCGGTGCGCGCACACTCGCTCGCGCGCAGCGGCAATTTCCAAGGCGCGAGCGACTCGCGAATACCGGCGCGCGGGCGCGCGTTAATGCGGCCGTAGGCATCCCGGGGGCCTGCCTCCCTCTCTCTCGCTCCTCCTTTGCATACGCGGGAGAGAAGGAGCGAGCTGGGGCCTCGCTCGCTCCGTCTCACTCTCCTCCTTCTTTTCTTCTCTGGCCTTCGCGCGCGCGCGCGCTTCGCGAGTGCCTTCCTGCCGCGCCGGGCGAGCGAGAGGCATCTGGTCCGCGAGAGCAGCCGGCTAAGACGACGAGGAAAAAAAGCGAGAGAGAGAGACGCCCGCCGCGCGAGCGAGAGAGCCGTCAATTAGGAGCGCGCGCGCGCGGGCCTCCTTCGCCCTCCGTCGTCTTCGTCGCTCGTCTCGAACAAAGAATCTTCCTCGCGGCCGATCACGCGGACCCGAGCTCCGCCGCCCGCCCCCTTCTCGTCTCTCCTCTCCCTTTTTAATCTCCGCGAGGCTCCTCCGCTTCGATTATTCTCTCCTTCCTTTCTTTCCCGCTCCTCTTTTTTTCGGAGCGCTCCCCGTCCGTGTGCCCCCGCGTGGCCGCGTGTGCGCGCGAGTGCCTCGCGAAATTCCCGGTAGTGCGAGTATTCTTGTCCCGCGTTTAATTACGTCGCGGCGGCGGCGGCGTTCGCTTTCTGAATAATTTAATGAGATCCGCGGATTTCGCGCAAGCCCCCCCCTCCGATTGTATAGGGGCCGCGCGCGCGGTTAATTAAGTGGCTCGCGGCCAGGTTTTTCGCGATGCTCGTTTTATCGTCTGCGCCGCCGGGTTTATTAAAAAGGGAAGGAGAATAAAAATCACGAGCGTCGGGGCATTGAGGGCACGCACAGAACCGCGCATCCCACGCTCGTTTCGTTCGGAGCCAGGCCCGCTAATATGACCGGGCATATATTTTCGATGAATACGCCGACGTTTTTCGCGGTAACCCTGAAAAATTCACCGCTCCGAAGGAGCCCAATGCCTGATAAATGCATGGTTTACCGAGGAATTACTCTAGACTTTTTCAAAAACACGGACTTTTGTTCCTCCCTTTTTTTTGTAAATCATGAATTGGAAATTTTTGGAGCACATAAAGTTGCAGCTCTCTAATCGATTTCAATAAACCTGTGATAAAGCTTAAACTAGCTGAATCTTGTATATTAAATACTTTTCAGTGTATTAATGTCCTGGATATTATGATATCCAAAATTGCAATATTATAGTTTTATAAATACTACTAAATTGCATGTAAAAATAGTATTAACTATGCATTCATTTTATTTATAGAATAATGTATTTTTAATTGAGCAAATTACGTAATACTAATAGTACCGATTATTCTAATCTTTTACGCCTAATTTAATACAGTATTTATCATGAAAACATTTGATATAAATCTCATTAATTATTACAACGATGTTAATAATATCAGTGATAGACGAAATACCTCAAAAGTGAATTAAAATGATCTCTAATCGTTTTGCGTGTACATTTATTCTTCACAAAAAATTTGATTTACCAAAAAAAAAAAAAGAATATATTTCATTGTTTAAACAATTTACTTACACAACCCACGACCCATTTTTGAGAAGAACAGTAAATTACCTCGCTGGTCAAGAAATAAATCTTGGCGCCCCTCAGAGCAAATAAAACCGTGGATAGCGACAATCGCCAAACAAATCAATAGGCACCCCCCATCCTCGCGCATCGCCGAATGTCCCCCCGCTCTTCTCCGCGCGCTCCCAAGTGTACCGAAGCGCCGAGACGTGAATGCGCATCTCGAGGGCCGCGCTACGCAGCGAGTCTCGCGCGTGACGCGGTGATCGATCAAGCCTCATCACTCGGCCCTCCCCCGCGTCGTCGTCGTCGCCGCGTCCCCTACGGACTGGGGGGCGGAGAAGATGGAGGGAAAAAAGCGACGTCCGCGCGGAAAATGCAAAGAACCCCGAAGGCGCCAGTCGCGATAAAAAAAAAGTCAGCGGAGGAGACCGGGGAAGGGGGGCGCACGGGCGCGGCGAGACAAAAGGAGGGAGGAGAGCGCCGCGAGAGAAATAGCCCCGGCGCGGGGCGAATTTATTTTCGTACATCAGGCCGCCGCCGCCGTGGGCTCGGTGCGTGCGTCGCCTCTTTCCCGGGGATTGCGTGCGCGCCCGGCGCTCGCTCGCGCTCATCGCGCTGAAAGGGATCCCCCGACCGGAAATCTTAGGACGGTCATCAGCGAGTGGACGCCGCCGCGGCGATCCATCTCCCTCTCCTTCCCTATCCCCCGCTTCCGGAATGACGCAGGAAGTCTCTCACTCGCGAGGCAACACGCGCGCAAGTGCATATCGCAGCGGGCCGTCAAAGCCGTCCGCCCGGTGTCCCCCTCCCCCTCCTCCCCCGCCGGCTTCTTTATCGGCGCGTTCCTCCTCCTTTTGTACCGGTGTATATACATATAGAGGCGCGCACGCAAGAGGATATCGGATGAGCGCGCGTAAGCGCGAGTCGTTAACGCTCCTCTGAGCGCCAACACGTGCCGCTTTCGGGATATTTCGCCGGCGACGATCCGAAAAAGAGATAGCGAGGGAAGTCGCAGCGCGAGGGGAGGAAGAGAATTACGAGGGAGCGGGGGGCCGCAGCTCCGGCTTTTTTTTTCGGGCGGGAAGGCGGGCTACTGGAAAAACTAGACGTAAATCGCACGAGCACGAGCTTTTTTACGCAGTTGATTGTTATTTTGACCTTTTTTTAGCGGAAACGATTAGGGGATGCGGAGGAGATTGAACTTCAAACAATTGAATTCTACCGAGTCATTCGGAACACAAAGCAGTATTATTAAGGACTCGTTATACGCAGGTGGCTCCTCAAAAGAAATAGTAAATTTTTTCTGAGAAATTGAACTTGAATTATCAATTATTCAATGCGATAAAAAAAAAGGATCGATTGTTAAGTTTTAATTTATTTCGGTGGTCAATTGCACCGCAATCACCTCTAACGCTGGCGCCGTAGTTCGAAACTGGGGGATCCCCCGCAATCATGCAATCCGTACCCTGCGAGGAGGGACACAAACATAATTTGCGCGCGGCATTCGTGCCATGAGTGCGACACTGTCCGCGTACCCTACTTTTCCCTTTGTTTTTCTCAACGGCGACGAGACTCTCTCGCTATCCCGCGTGTATTTGCGCTTAGCCCTGAGACGCGCCGACCCGAGACCTTACTAATTAATTGGCGAAGTCGCTCAATCGACGGGCGTTTTCGACCTTCCCCCTCTCTTCCCTCCCACCCCGCTCCACTGCGTGTGTCACTTAGCCCTAATGAAATGCGGACCCGGGAAAAGTTGGCGATCCCGCTTGATTGAAGCCCAGGCGTTACGAGACTTCGCTCATCCTTCAGGCTCTTTTCCTCCCCCCCGATTGGGGTGAAAATCAGTTGCATTTTGGCTGTAAATTTTACTGAATAGTTTTTCCTCGAAATTTCGAGGCGTTTCTTTCTTATTTTTGACGAATTGGAGAAAATAAATATTTTCCACTTCATTTGATATTAATATACGAGGCTTAAATCTTATTGAGATGGCTTACGCGTTGGGGCTGAGAACTCAGCAGGGAATTCATTCAATCGGTGTATCAAAATAAAATACGCGCCTTTTCATAATCCTAAGCTTATAGTTCCCTTAAAGCCATAAAAGATCATAAAATCTGTAATATAACAGCTTGGATTTGTACGGCTTCGAATCAATTAGAGACAAAGAGTCCAATTTGCGTTCCATTCACAAACAAGTAAAGATGACAAATTTATTCTCCATAAACATTTTATGTCATTATAAGATTCTACCGTTGCAACTTTAAATGATAACTGTCAGCAGGCTACTGACTACTTAGGACAGGCCATTTGTTTGGACATTTACCAAAATACGAAGAAAACCGAGATATTACTCTCTAAATATTAAAAATATGAAAGAGTGAATATTCACTCTTTTAACGTTTTAAGCAGTACTTGTCGAAAAAGTGAACGCATTATAACGTATAAAAAGTGAATATTTACTCTTTCGACGTGAATTTTCACTCTTTTATATTTAGATAGTAGGGTCTAACACTTAAAATGTTTCGTTTAGTCTTTATTGCTTTAGACTTTATAAGTAATTGTAAGTGTAAGTACGAGGTAATGAGTATTAACTTTTTTATATTCGTTTTCCTGTAGTTTTTGACACTCGTCATATTTAACTGTTCATAACTTTTGAAATTATCAAAATGCCTTTGAAATTATTCATGTTTTTCTCAACTCGTGCTTGCTTTTTTTATGTAATCTCTAGATTTCACAGGATTTAAGCTATCATTAATTGATGAAATGCGAAGTTTATTTAGAGAAAACTGACTCTTAAGACCTATTGTGTCGAAAACTTCTAGCGTCAGGCCTTAATTAATTAACATTCTTCACATTATGGCATAAAAAGAAAAACCATGCAAAAAGCTTCAAAGTAAGATACTAAAAGCGTTGAGCAAGAAAGTCCCTAAAAAGAAATTTTTGTCGCGAATTGCTTAACAAACAACGGGAAAAAACGGCACCCGGCCACCTCCCCGTCCATTCCGGCGAGGTCGTAAGACGAGCCGCGGGATCGTGGGGGCTCTGCGTGCCCGCGCATAACGGCGCGACGTCGCCTCCTTCCGCCCCCGTCGCGCTCCCCCATCTTCCTCCCCCCCGGAGGGGCCGCGCCGCGGAGGCGTACGACTTCCGTAAAGGAGTCGCGTTCGCCTCCTCTTCCCCCTCTGGCTCGCCCCTCGCCGCTCCCCGCGCCCCCTCGTCGGCCGTTCCGATGAGCCGCGCGGCGAATTTGCGATCGTGCCCGGCGCGTAAAAAAAATGAGTGGAGGGCGGGCGGGGGGCGGGGCGCGCGGGGGAGGCGATGCGGCAATGGAATACGTTAATTACGCCGGAGATAAGTCGAGCCTCGGGCGCGGGCGAGTCAAGTGGCTTTTCCTGTTTGCCCGGGGAGAGGGAGAGTGAGAGCGCGCGCTTTGGATCCCCGAATTTAAGCTTCATTACGCAAACATATTCCGACGCGCTTAATTCTCCACGGCGGCACGTCTCGCCGCTTCTCTCGCTTCTTCCATCCTTTCTTTTCTTTTTTTTCTCTTTCTCCTCGCGCAAACGGTCCAGGGGACCCTCCGCGAGGCGCTCTCGCAACGAGCCGTCGCGCAGTTTTCTGCTCGATCTATTATACGCAGTGCGACGTGACGATCCGCGCCGGCGGTCCCCGCCCGGCTTTCTTTTACTTTTCCGCCAAGCCCTCCTGGGGATTTCGCCGGTTTTAATTGGTGTTTGTTTTTATGAGCCGTGCGAACGGAACGACGCCCTGTAATTATCGTCGTTTCTTTCAGATGTACAGTGCCGGCCGAACGGTTCTTTGTTTTGCGGGGGCGAACGTTTTGACGCATTTGGATGGTCTTTCATGAACGTTAATTAATCTGTAATTTTTCTTTTTTCTTTTTCAATGTGGAATTACTGCAATAATTCCAATTCTAAATGTACTATACGATTTTTAATTCTCGTCACTTTAGCACACTTTAAAGCTCGGAGTTAAAATTTAATATTATAACACATAAATACTTCTATAAATAGATATCAATCGATGACAATAGTATTATTTTTGCAAATATAAATAATTATTTTAACTTTTGGTAACTTTGTTAGTCTCCTCTAAATTTGAATGTATGAAAATTCATTTATTTGTATGAATGATGACAGATTCTAATTTGGAAGACAAGATATAGATCTTGTCTTCCTATAAGGGATATTTTTGATTTATAATATTCTCTAACGTTGAATTATGAAGTGAAAAATTACTAAAATTAGTGGAAATGGCTCCACTAATCACTAAACAGTGCAGTTATTTTCATAACTTTTTATTAAAATGTCTAAGTACTTAGGTATAAATCTTAAAATTTACTTATTTCTTGATGTACTATATATTGTACTATGTACTATATACACGGAGAAAAATGTTGCATTAAAAATTACTATAGTTTCTACTAAAGGAGAGACAAACTCGATTTATCAAGAA
>JAXIUT010014483.1:0-21810 GCA_035586675.1 Eurytoma californica
TGAAATTTACTTTAGCAATACAAACTTATTTAAACAGCTCTCGCAAAACGCTTCATCAAGTGAAAGCATATAGCTAACTGCAAATTTAAAGCTAATTACTTTGCTAATTTAAAAACCGATAATAAATAAATATTGGATTATGGAACGTTAACTTTGAACATTTTAATGGGATTTACGCTCTGCAAATTTTTGAATTCAAAAACGATCTCAGATGAAAAATCGCTCAAATTGAAAATTGATATTACCGAAGTGTAAATTTCTCCGCACAGGTGCTGCCGTAAGTTTGGCTCTATTTCAAGAAATCCGGAGTCCTTTAAAAAAAATTTAGAGCATGGCAGCTGCGTTTGGATACTCTCGGAAATCATCTCGCTTTAACGCTCTCGAAGAAGCGGCATTCTATTTATGCAGAATTTCGAATGGCATGATTCAATTTTAAATGCTGTCCGTGCAAACTCTAACTTTAAACTTTTTTTTTTGCAATTAGTTGCTTTCATTCATGTTAACAAATACTTTACCAAGCTTGTAAGTAAAAAAGTTAGCCGTAACGTGGCCCAAACAAATTCTGGTAAATCACCAGAATGTTTGAAATGCATTAAATAAAAATGTCCAGGGTACATACAGTATGTGATTGTGATATAAGCGACCGAAGAAAACAAAATTTATTAAGTAACTTTCTACACAATCAAATCACTATTTGAATTGCGAATTTACTATCTTTTTATGTATTTCAATTCAAGGGAACACTATACTCATTGATTCATTCATTCAATCACATTTCATTATTATTAAGTTGATCAATACTCTCATGGACAGTAAATTGAATGAGGAATTTCACAATCATTTACGTCCGCGTTCTTCCGGATTAGATTAAATAGAATGTAGTGAATTCGGTGGTCACGTTTGAAAGCCTATTTGTCAATACCCACGAAGATCTGGTTCAAACATTGATTCGACAAGTGTCAAATCGTATTTATCGACTCTGATTACGCATCGCCATGAATTAGAAGCTAAACATCGCTTTGACACTCGAACAATGTATCAACTTCCGCTTCATTCTTCCAGCAATGAAATAAATGCGTAACTGATATTATAATATTATTTTATTGATAAATCTACAAATTTTAAAAGCATATAATCTAATAACAAATAATATCGGAAACAATCAAAAGAACTATCCGAAAATGCCATTCGAATGATATTTGAAATGGGAGGTAGATAAAAAAAAACAAAAAAAATAGCGCTCGTCGCGTGAAAAAAAACGCTCGAAATTATTCTTTCCCGAGGATCTCGCGCAGTAGTGTCCTCATCAATCAAGTCGGCAACAAAGCGCGAAAAATGCCGCTCGTCGCCGGCAATTTTCACTTGCATCGGCGGCGCGGGAGCAGGTGGGCCGCGCGACCGAGCCTCCCTTCCGCCCGCTCAATTTAGCCCCGATATTACGTGACGAAATGCGCGCGTACGCGGCGGAAGCGCGCGTATCGGGAATCAAAATCCGAGCGGCTAGGCGCGAAGATTATCGCGCGATGGGGATGTATGGACGTGGAAGCGGCGCGCTTGAGCTCTGCGCCTGAATTACTGGCGCGGCGATCCTCGTTAAGGGGATAGTTGCGCTGCCCGTGGATTTCGAGTTCTTCGCTCATTCGCGAACGTGGCTTTTGCAGTTTTGTACGAGCGATTCGGAAGTTTTGTCACTTTTTTACTGACAGTTACTCGATGCTCGTTTTAATTGAGAGAAACAGCAATTTGACTGCAAGAAATTTTCGTTTGTAGTTGATGATGGAAAATTCAAGCTATTCCAAACATTTTGTTACTCTGCATGGCAAATTGAAGTGTGAATTCTTCGATATGTGCATGTATTAACATAGTATTTGATGGATTCATCAATATTTAATTCACACTGCATTAATTTGTCAGATAGCTTGCGAAATTAATGTCAATCTTCCTACTAGCATGTATTTGATATAATAGGATTTAACGATAACATAATAGTGCCGTTACATAATACTGCAACGCGTGTGATATTCGTGCTCGAGATTAATGCATAAATAAATAAGGCGAAAATGAGAATAAATTAAACGTCATCGATTTGCTAAGAAATTCGAGTAAACAACTCGCTTATAATTATATTTATCTGCAACTACGCGAATTTACTATCTTGCAACTGCTGTAGTTTACGAAACTATTTATAGGTGCTCGGCATAATTGTTTCGTCTTACGAAAGTTCAGCGAGTTCGCCGGAAGTTTTGGAATACGCTCATCATTTTGAAGTACCGACAAAAGTGAGCAAACACGTACGATGAACCTTTGAAGTATCTACTTGATTAACTGTACGATGTAAACTAGGATAAACATAGGCATTAATAAAAAAATGTAATTTATGTGCGTTTGCTAAGTTTATCATTGAATTACTGCCCCTTTTCCTGAGATTGGCCCAGTTCTTTACAAAATTCCTGCAAGCTAATCCCATCCACTTAACCTTCAAAAAAGTATACGCTGTAGTCTTCTACGTCTACTTAATTTACTGCCTCAATCTTTAAACTCGATTATTTGGCGATTGGAAAGATTTGGCACGATCTTATTTATTTTTTGCCTTAGAAAAAGTTGAAGAGATTAAAGAGATGGAGCTAGCTACCTTTAATAATTTTAAAAAATTGCATCTATATGCGTACCTCGGTTTTAGTAGCTTCATATTCGATTCTTAAAAATTTGTTATTTTTAAAAATTATTTAATTTTTAAATTGTACACTGTTGAACACCCATAATTTAGCCGATGGCTTACTTTACAAATAAGGTAACAATTATACCGTAGTTGTTATCCCTTTGAAGGGTATTAGGAATTATCTTATGGATATTAACTCCGTTTAACAAGAATTTGTGTAAATTTATTCAGAGTCTGGAGCCTTAAGTGGATATAAACCGATATTATTAAATCATAAGCGTCGTATTAGAGCATGCTCGCTCGATCGATCGGCGGCATTAGCAAAACCACAACGGAACAAACAAATTGACA
Organism: Eurytoma californica; assembly: GCA_035586675.1. Lineage (NCBI taxonomy): Eukaryota > Metazoa > Arthropoda > Insecta > Hymenoptera > Eurytomidae > Eurytoma > Eurytoma californica. The sequence goes on from JAXIUT010014483.1 coordinate 3,011, forward strand.
TATATTCACCTGTTCCAAAAAGCACTTAAAAAGAAACGAGGTTAAGAGGTAAATTAGCTTTGCAGCGCCATATGCATATGCACCTTATTTAATCTATCGATGCACGAAACGAAGTGGAGTTAGCATTTGGAGCAGTTTTAACCACTCGCGCAGTCGAACAGTAATCGACTTAATTATTTTAATTGCAGCGAACAATTGCGTTGCACTTGCAATCCTGCACAATAAAATCCGTAAGAGCGAAAAGCAAATCTTCTGGACTGCGGTAATTTTTGAAGTAAATATGGGATGACGCGCGACACGACCAAAGGTACAAGTCGTACGGGCGGGAAGTAGGCTGAGCGCAAAGAGCGCGGGTGCGTAAGCGGCGTCAAAGAGAGTGCGGCCGCGGCTAATGGACGAACACCGATGGCGTATCCGCAGAGGTGACGCGCCATCGGACGCACAGCACAGTCGCCTGCCCCCGGCAGTCGCGAGTGACACGCACTCCTCCGCTCTCGATCGGCTGCAGTTGGACTCACGAGCCCACGGCCGCTGAAAGAAGCATGAGGGCCGATTTCCCAGGAGACTCACACCGCGCTGCGTCGCAGCGCGGCGAAAGAGAAATTTCACCTCTCTCCTAAATGATTAGCTGACCGAGGCTCCCTCTATTACGTTTGTCGGGATTTTAAGTATTTATAAGGCAGACCGGCCCTTCCGACTTCTCCACTTTAATATACGAGGGAACGGGAGATTTCCCGTGATATAAATAGGGTTCTCTTTTCATTTTAATGATGTCGCATGATGCTTCTACCGATGATGGAATATCGTGCTTTTTTTAGATATTTTTCTAATCATCATTGTTTAAAGCTTGGCCTGCGGAAAATCTTTATTGCTTGGAAGAGAACCTTGATTTATTTAGAAAAAAAGAAACATTTCGCGAAAAACTGGCCACAAATGCTTTTATTTATCTTCAAAAAGTCTGGACTTTTCGATACTTCGAAGAGATGTCGAAACTTACTAGTTACACTTTGTTATAATGTTTGACATCATGATTCGAGCATTCAAATACAAGTTCTTTAAGAATGTATATCAACTGTCACTATTCTAAAATGTTTCTATTTATTAAAAAAATTGTTTGAACCATTAAAATACGCATTAAAATACGCAACGCTACACGGCTGTCTCTAATTCGGAGGATACACTTCACTCGGAGCGTTCAAATAGCGCGCCACTCGGCTATTTTTTTTTAAAGCCAGACGTACATTAGCCGAGCAAATATAAACGTAAAAAGGAAGTCATCGCTCGAGTGGGATGTAGGCAGGGAACCACCGATAATCGTTTTCGAGTGTTGCGCGGAATATCTACACTCGAAAGTAATGACGCGCGCAGGTTCGCAATCCGAGGGGGCGGTGTCTGCAAAATTCTAACCATCGGATCTGATCAATTTTCGAATCGAAAAAAAGGTCTACGGTCAATACCTTTCACCGGATTATTGGATACGAGTTTCGGGGATTAATAATAGTTCGATGATTTCATTAATGACTCGCGGGCTTACTCGAGTCCATTGCGATATTAAATTGCTTTTTGGAAATCGATTTAAATTTCGCGATACTCCTCGCAAGCGGACACACGATTCTAATCAGACATTCAAATTCTTAACGTTCTCTTGGGAAAGTTTTAATTTCAATCGAGAACGTCGAAAAATAGGTCTAAATGAAAGCGCGCAAAAAACCTCGACAACAATATTTGGAAAAGTTAAGCCCCTAATTCAATGTGAAGGCTTTTAAAAGGCCTTTTAAAGGCGAGCTACGAGAAAGTTTCGCCCGCAAATTGTATAAAACGTTTCCGAGCGTCGGAGCACGCGTTGCAAAGGCAATTTCCCTCGGAGCTCGTGCCCGCGATTTCCCGACGCATTTTCGCCCGTCACACTGACCGTATACCCCCGAAAAAAGTGCAAGCCCCGCTAAATGAACACTCGGCGTCTCTCTTTTGCGAATCCTCCTATCCCCGCAGTGTTTATCGCGTTTCCGGGCGAGCGGCTAATCCGAGCGTATCTCGCGGCTGGAAGATTTACAATCCCGCGCCGCGACGACGGATTGAAAAGCGGGTCGAGGGGAGCACGCGAAGCTAAACGACGCGCGAGGCGTAAATAGCAATTCGGCGGCGCAACCTTATCGGCGACGAGGTTTTTTTCCTTTTCCGACGCGCCCGCTCGAGGACGCGCGCGCGCACTTTATGCGCGCCGACCTCGTAAATTCTCCCATGAGCGTAAAATCGAGTCACCCTCCACCCCCTTTCCCTCGGAGTCGTGAGTTATTACTCGTATCGGCAGCGTCGGGGAGGCGGAAAAAATATATTTAAGAAGGTGCCCAAAGGCGAATTTAACGCTGAAAGCCAACGCGCGCCTTTCAATTTGCTTTACGACCCTTAGAATATATTTTAATATTTTAACGCCTACGTCCCGATGCTACGAGCATGTCTCCACTGTTTTATTACGAATGTTTAAATTTTGTTTAAATGGTCAAATACATGCAATACTTTGGTAAATTAGGCAGATAGTGCGAGATTCATATGCACTGTGTTTATTTTACTCTGTGAAGAACGCAAATCTTTTTGTGCCTTATATGCTGCGTAAAAACAAAATTCTCACAAGTCTGTCGAAGCATGCGTACATCACCTGTTTTGTGCTCTTATTGTATTATTTTCTTTATACTCGGGGGAGAGACGCAAAAAATAGTGCTTCGCCAGCGCTGTGTTATAAAGATTTCTCTATCTTTGTTTTACGCGACTGCGAAAATTTCAATTGTAAATTTAACTAAGCGTGACAAAGCATACCAATGAAAGTGTTCTCGAAATCACGTTGACATCGTGGACGGTACGAAAATTTCGGCGGATTACGCAGTGGTTACATAATTTATTATTTCTAATAGTAGAATTGGGTTCTATTTCGACATTTTTTTCACGTTGTGATGAAAATTTCGAAAACTTCACGCGGCGCGCGATATTGTTCTAACAATACGATCCACATCATAAAAAAAGCAATCTCGGCAAGAAACAGAAATAACGAAACATAAAAGCCGCTAGCGTCGGTGTGTACCGTCCAAAGTTTGCTTTATTTGAGAAAGAATAACGTCTATTTTTTTTAAATAAAACGTCATAAATCAAAATAGTGCATTCGGGTATACGGTGGCATAAAAAAAAACGTCGGATATTTTAAAGTCGCTTCGAAAAAGTTTTATCGCTTTTTCGACTGGTACTTTTAGATCTCGTTTCCACCTTTAAAGAAACGTTTTATATATCACTTATATTTAATACTAACTTATGCTTCGGTGCAATAATAATTTTTGTTCATTCTTTTGTTGCTAGTGAGTAACGCACTTCCCAAACTTTAATTACGTAAGTTTCTACGTCATTACACCAGAGCAAACTTATAATCGGGCACTCACAATGTAGGACAGTCGAGGGGTAAAATGAAACATTACTTTAAAAAATAACTAATTTTCGGATGATCGATCATTTTTCAATTATCCAAATGTCTGAAATCTACAACAACCATCGGAGTACATTAATACTACCAAAATTACGATATGTTAATATACACTTTAAATCCCAGTCTTTTCTATCTACACAATCTCCTAGCACAAAATAGAATCGGTGCACTCAATCTTGAACACTCCAACACGTAATATTCCATTCTAAAGTCGTGGAACTGCATCTGATTTGACCAGCGGAACGCACGCAACTTTCGAAATCCACTCTCGTGAATATGCCCGTAAGAATGTCGATCGTCACGACGGGGAATCTGAACGCATCGCTGACGTCGATTAATAATTTGTCGGTACCTGCGCTACTCCCACAGGGAGTGCAGCTCTCGCTATACCCATATACGAGGCCCGCGACGGATTGTTGCAAGCGCCTTGTGCATGTATAAGGCGCTAGTTGCCTCGCGATGGGTCTCTTAAGGGGCGGTCGCGGTCGTCTCCGCGTATTTGTGGCGAAGTTTCGTTGGCCAATCATTTATTCATTGGCACGGACTGATTGGATTGAAATACAGCCGCCTTAATCCTTGAATACGCCTGGAAAGATATGAAACATTAATTATTAGTTACGAGGGTTGCAGTTTGCCCGATTATTATTGATTATTCGGCAGTACTTTATATTTTCGGATGCCCTCAATTTTCGATATGATATAAGGATTTTATAGTGAATATTATGATTTTATTGTTTTTGCTGAATAGATTTTAAACTACTAAAATTATGCATTTAGTTTTAATATCAACTGAATATTTATAATACTTTTACGGTTCGCTCAAAATTAATTCAATTACCTACTCTAATTTAAGCTAATTTTTTATAGATACTGTAAATGTACATTTTCCAGAAACTTAATTTACTTTATGAAGCCTAAAAAAAGCAGCTTGAAGTGGACTTTTGATGGCCTGCGCAACGAAAAAAAAGCCAAAAATAGCTACAGTTTAAAGAGCTTTTTCGAAATGTAATATAAAACCTCTTATTAACACTCTACCTCAAAGTTTCTCAAGAAGCAAAAAATAGACACGTATACTAATTAGTTCAATCTTACATTACGGTACACGACTAATTGAATTTGTAATTTTGATGTTATAATTAAGCTTTCTTGCAAAATTAATAATGAAAATTTTTAAAAGGTAACATGTAATACTTATAAAATTATAGTGCAAGAGAACTAGAAGCAGAAATAACGTTATCTTGGCTCGAGGATAGAAGAGGAAGGAAAAGGGAGTAACCGCAGCGTCTGTGCTCGCCTCGTAATTTTGCTTATTAGTATACATTCTGGTCAAGTTGAAGACTGGCGCTGACCTTTTTTTCTACTTTATTTCTTTTCTGAGTAAAGCGAGGAAAACCGCACAGTTATTCATTTCTTCGTCTGTCTTCGAGTACCATTCGCCGACTCATTATCACCGCGGCTGCAAAAAAGGAAGTTGCGGGAATCTACTTTTACGAAAAATCTGATTTATTAGAGCTTGTACTGTTAGAATTTTAATTTTTTCGCTGCTTTATACGAATAAGAATTTACAGTGGCTCGAATTCTGTTAAAATATCAATACCATTGCTTTTAATATCTTTTAAATTATTTAAATAAATTATAACATTTAATCATTTATCATTTATCAATTTTAATATCAAATTACAAACAACTTTCAAAGTCATATAAATCATGAAAATCTTTTATACGACTTGCTAGTAACTTCGTATATATAAATCACTAGTAAAATATGAAATAAAAATATCGATTCAAGTGTACATTGTGAACTTTGTAACAGTTTCTCTACCAATAAAAACAGTTTCTCCTGCCGCTCAATAATAATTAGGTTGCACGCAACAAACGGCAGTGAATCGAGTTTGCGAGCATATAAATTTTTACGCCGAAACCGGTAATTTTCGTAAAATCTTTAACGAAAGCGACGCCACGATACGGCGGCGAATCCAATAAGCGTTGGCCTCGGCTCGGTGGGGCCTCGGCTCGCCTAGGGGTCGTTAAAAAAAGTATCCCTTCGGGTGGGCGCGCGCGCGCCTCGAGAGATCGGCCCGGCGTTTTTACGGCCGCCTTTTACGGACCCATAAATGTCGCGAGACTGCGCGGCGCAGCTCCTTTCCCACTGGGTGCATCGGCCCGGATGCATGGGGGCGAGAGACTTGAAAGTCCGGGCTCGCTGAAAGGCCGCGCCCGTTATTATTTTCGCGCGTTTTCGACCGGCAACATTCATGACTACTTTATGTACTTTCTTGAGATTTAGGGCCTATTTCGGTGCGCACTCGATGAGGACTTACATTTAGACGTATGACCTGCTTGTTAAGTTGAGACGTTTGCCTTCGGTACATAGTATTTTTTCTTTTTATTTGCCTACATTTTTCTTAATGGTTTAAATATAGTTTTAGTTAAAAAGTGTTTGGTAAATGTCATAGTAATAATAAATCAGTCGAGCTAAGTCGACGTATAACATTTTACGTACACGTAAAACTAGGATACCTGCGCATTTCGATCGCGTCAACATTTTCTGCTAAGTTTTATGTTAGCGATAAATTAATGTTGGATCTGCGAATGATATATATATTGAATTGACAAACTCGGTCAGCCGATATTTTAATAATAAAAGCATGACTTTAAAACATCTCGATTAATTAATAATTTGTTGGTTTAATAAAGCGATCGCGTTTGCAGTTTAATCAACGTATCAGTTTACTTTGCCCTCGAATTATTTATCTGCTATGTATGTTTATATGAAAATTTTCAAATTACTCAAATACATTATTCAGTGCAAACAATTAGCATCTGAATTAAATAACACAGTCGACCACTAAAAAGTTTATCAATAATTCATCACATGCGTTCTTAAAAAAATTTTCGGTTTCTTCCATTTCCTTAAGACTAAGCATGATTGAAACCCAAAACAAGTCATAATGAATATTTCAAAACATCGGGAAAGCCTGAAATCTTCAATTCATCACGTCTCGCAGTTAATTGATCCCTCAAAAAAGCATAAGCATCTAGTTAAAATTCAATTAACCCCGGGAATTTTCACAATACCCTCGGGCGCCCTCTCGAAAACGACAATGGCAAGCGCGAGTCGATGGCTGCGCGGCGCGCCCGGACGTCCGTTTCTCATTACGAAAGCGTTAAGGCTCCATTATATCCGCGAGCGGCGCAGCGGCGAAACAAGGGGCTCGAAAACGTCGCTCTTCCGTCGAGCCGCCGCCGGCGGTAGTCGGTTCTCGGTCTAATTATACGGGATGCCGCGATTCAATTCCGAGATTGCGAGTTCCGCGTCTAAAGCTCCCGCGCGCCGAACGAATTCCCGGCGTCCCGATCGACGTCTGCCCTCGGCCGTATTCCTATAAGATGCCCTCGCGATGCGCGGATTCCGAGGCACCGAAGCCCGCCGGGATTTCCCGACCGAACAATGGCCGGGCTCGCGGCTGTCTCGTCGCGCCCCGGCTGAATTATGCCGAAGAGGGCCACTGACTTTTCAATCGAATAACGCCGTGTCTCTTCGCGACGGATTTTCTGCCCTGGAAAATGACGCTGCGGAATTTTTGAAATGTGCTGTGCTTTTTATCCAGTGTTTCTGCACGTCTTCTTCAATGCAAATCTAAAAAACTGTACGCGTGTTTGATAATGTCTTCATTGATATGATAAGTAGATCATTGTTATGCACATTGCGATATACAACACCGACATTTCAATATTTTTTTCAACTACAATCGTCTCTCGTTTATTCTAATGATAAGTAAACCGACCGCGAATTTTTTCCATTCAGATCCATTTAGAGATTAATACTAAATTCATGTCACACGAATTAACATCCAATCGGATTTCTTTCTTTTCGCTGATCATCCATCATTCTGCCTTCTTTCAACTTTCGCCACTTCACTTTTTATTTCCGATTCTCCTCGCTCATCCCATTTATCCCTTATTATCTAACCGCTCGCTTTTCTCCGCGCGTCATCGGCGCCCCCTCCCCCTTCGTCGTCGATTTTGCCGTTTCAAATCTCATTCTCGGATTCCCCGACCCGCATTCGCTTTCCGCTGCGGATGTCGAAAAGTGCTTACTCGATTAGTGAGAGTCCCGATATCGGATTCATCGGCCGGCCCCTCCGAGCCATCATTATTTTTTGCGCGTTCATTTCCTACCCTCTAATTTACCGTCCAGCGTCGCTTTTCCGCGGACCTCGCGCATTCTCTAATTGCTCCTCATTTTTCATCTGTTCCGTCATTCTCGTCTTTTTCTCCCCTCGATCGCTCAATCGTGTGTTTCGTCATAATTAGACTTTGAATAGGTCGGGTTTTGCAGAAAAGAGATAATCGACAAGCGATTGTGAATTAATACGCAAACCTTCATAAAGGCGTTATATAACTTATAGGTTGCATAACATTTGCGCGGATCACTCCGTTACTACTATATCTACAAGGGCATTATTATTTTAATGAGAAAACGATCATCTAAATGCGTGATTTTATTAGCATACTTAAAACATTTATTAATTTGAGAATCATTTGCATATGACGCCACTGATAATAATTGAATGTTAATCATAATAACTGCACAGCAATGAAAGGAAAAATAAAGAATGTTCTTTTCTCACCTTAGTGTTTATAATTAATTTTCAAAGCCCGATTTCGAAACCACTTAGGTTTTGCCCAGCGAATCGTTAATTTCTACCCTCGCATCCCCGATTTCGGCCTCGGTGGTCGAATTACCGAGCCGCAACCATTTATTACGAAGGCGCTTACAATAATAACGAGGGAGGTGTGTACGCTGGCGCGGACGCTATTCGCGCAAATCCCGCCTCTCGTTAATTCCAAGCGACACGCGTCAGCTCGTTAAAGAGCGTTTAACAAAGTGCAGGCCCGATTACACTCGAACCGCCGCGCAGAACAATGAGGAAAAGCTTGACCAGCGTCTCCTCGAGGAGTTCGTTCCTGTTTTCCTGATGAATGAAAGAGGAGATTTTGCCGGTGCTTCCACGACGAAGATCGGGACTAAGAGGAAAAGTAAAGTGTGTTGAAGTAATTACAAGTGAAATGCTTATAACTAATAGATTGGTCTTTTATCTCAATCAACAGTAAATGTTTTATCGAAGTATTAAAAAAAATTGTACTTTGTCGAAATGTTTAAAAACAGATAAAGTAGAGAAAATCAAAATTGTATGAAAAAGAACGTAATGTCATACAAAATAAAAAATTCTTTATAAGAGAAAAGGAGGTAAAGTAAAACTGTAAACTTAACGCTTTAGTATTCATTTCGTAAATCGAAGTAATAACACTCTTATATAGAGTAAAAACTTTCGGCTAATTGGATTTCGCCAATGCGATTCTGGACTTTTGTACCGAAGGAAAAAAATTCCCCCATTACAAAGTCGGACAAGTTTAATTACCAATTCTCCGTAAAAGAAAAGGTTTTATCTTGAAAGGAGCCGATCTCACCGGCACGTCTGGCTGCGCGAAGTCGCGTAAATCCACGTCGTTTCGAGCGCTCAATGGAGTCGTTCCGCGAGTGAAAATAAGCAGCCCTATGAATATAACATCGCGAGCCAATTATTTTCGACGTATCGGAGGCCGGCGACGGCGGAAGGGGGTGGGGAAAAGCGGCCGCCACGGTAGTCAGTGATTTAGCGTCGCGCAGGCTCAAAATCCGCCGGGCTCTCCGATACGAGGAGAGATATTATTTATCGGCGTTGTAAGCTGGCCAATTCTCGGCCGTGAATATATAACAGTTAGTCGGCGGTGGAAACAATAATGGGACGATTATGCGCCCGACGTGTTTTCCTTCGCGCAATTCGTGTTTCGAAAATAGAGCTAAACGCACCCTGACGGCTGGGCTGCTTCGATGTGTTTTTGTAATACCGACACGATCGCAGTGCGAGAATTTCATGTGTCTACTTCGTTCAAAAGTTGGAGTAATTTTTTTATAATTTTTTTTTACTCTCTTGATACTTTTTAATGAATGAATATTTATTATTTTTTTTGTACATTTTAAAAGAAGATATCTCATTTTATTGAAAATAGTAGGTACGTAAAAGGATTAAGTACCTTGCTAAAAGGACTGAATTAATTAGTATCGGAAATGAGAAAATTAATGGAGCTAAAAATTAGCTCCAATTATTTATTTATTTATTTATTTAAACATTAAACGGGCTAACAGCCCATTATATAAAATTTATAAAAGGTTACAAAAATACAAAATAAAGAGATATATAGGTATAAACAAAATGCAATAATAGAAAACTTAGAAAGAAACCGTGAGAGAGCGCAGTTCATTTTTAAATGCACCTATGTTAGAATGAGATATGACACTCTCTATGAAAAAAAAATTAGTGAAATGTGATAAATAATATATAAGACATTAAAATTAAAATTTAATTTAATTAACTATTAATATATTTTCCAGCAAGAAAACTTACAAATAGAATAAATTTAATTTAAAGATTTAAATATGAAATTGTCTAAACTACTAACATGGCCTTCAAACCTTTGAACTTATAACTGAGTAAATGATTATACTAAAAATCAGATTGCGAAACAAACGTCAGTGGCCGTATATTGAAACTTTAAATCATCAAGATTATAACGACAGAAGTAGTACAACTATGGGCCGAAGGTACACAGCCACTCGTCGGGCATGCATCATTTCTAATCAGCCGAGTAGCTTCTCGCATTAGCATCGCAGCTCCAATCTCGGGGCATTAATTTCGCGGGTAAAAACCGCGTTAACGGCGGTCGGCCGTGCCGAAGGATAGGTCCGCGTATAAAACGCGCGTAGATTAGATATACCGAGGGACATTAAAGACCCCCTCGCACGCCATTCGGTCGCGTCGCCCCCTGCAGATCCCCGGGCGACCGCGTTGCGCCCGCAAACTCGACGCCTAATACGCACGCGAGCTTATGCAGGCTACTCGGAGAATTTTATTGGCCGTTTTTTAACTGTCCGATTATGCTCTTAATTACTTTGCAAATGTAGGGTCGCCGAGGTTTAAGGACTGCTCCCTGTACTGTACTGTTAACGGGGTGATAAAGACGGCTGATTGTATGCATTAACCCTTGGCATTTGCTTTTTCTGATATTACTTGGTCATATCGTTTCGTGAAATTTGAATTTTATAACAGAATAACAGCAACATAAGAATGGAGGATTGGATGTAGTTGATCAGAACACACAGTCGATGATTCTTAAATAGATAAATGCTAGTAGAAATAAGTGAGATAAAAGGCGAGCGAAATAAGAGTCTACAATATTGACTCGACTGCGTTTATGCTCGGTTCTTCGTCAACTTTGCTCGCGCGCGTTCAAACAGCGCACCCCGTGCGCCAGCCGCGCTTCCCCTTCCAGTAGTTACGGCCGGGACTGGCGAGCCACTCGTCTGTCTTCGCCGTTTTCCGCGGCTATTTACGAATTCGCGGTTCAAAGGAGCCACTTGAGCGCTTTATTAGCAGGCGGCCTCGCGCGCTGTTTGTCGCAATTATGATGTACGCTGCGCGCGCGAGCAGCATCCTCTGTTTGCGCTAATTTTTCAAGTGCGAGACTTTGTCCGCCGGCGTTTGTTCTGCATTTTCAGCCGATTTCAGCGATATGCCCGACGGGCGGCCAACTTTTGATTGGTCCATTCCGTGTTTGTTGCAAATAACGGCGCACTCCGTTGTTTATTTTGTTTGCCGGAGGTCGCGCATGCTTATTTAACCGTGATTTAGCGAAATTTCTTGCATTGCTTCATGGTATTCAAGCCATAGTAAGTTAGTGCATTATTTTAAAGTATGATGGAAAATTTTATTATTACAAACGCTATTTTATTTAGTACACTTAACTTTTATTTTTTTACCTTTTTTTGAAAAGATTCAGTATGTGTAAAATCCATTTGTAAATATTACAAAGTTCGGAAACAATTATAATTTATTTCCAAAAGCAGAATATTTGTCGGTTTAACTAAAATAATACATGCTTTGTAAATTATTACATTATTTTTTACACTGCAGAAATTAAAATTTTTACGAGTTTTAAAAAGTTTTTGCTTTATTTTCCATCACAAAGCATTTGTTACGTAAGTTAACGCAAAAAAGTAAAGGCACGCAAGTATCAGAAACGCAGGATCGCCTTAACAGAAGCAGTAAATTATACTGTTTCCAGAAGGGTGTTCGCAACTCCAGGCACGTGTGGAGCATCAGTTTCGTGAGGTGGTCCAGAAGGGAAACGGCGTATCACGCGACTCCGCGCGTCCTTCGATCTGCCGCCCCGCGTCTATTTTCGGCGGCTGGACTAGACTCTCCCCTTCTCCATCTTCCGTCCTTAAACTTCTCTTTTTTTCTCTCTCCGACTATTCCTCCCCACAGGCCGCTCCTTCACTCACTCTCTCTCTGTCTGTCTCTCTCTCTCTCTCTCTCTCTCTCTCTCTCTCTCTCTCTCTCTCTCTCGCTCTTTCATACGGCCCCTGGGAAAAAAGCGAGGCCTGCGCCGCACCCCCGAAACTTCGTTTCAAAGGATTCTTGCTTTATTTTCGTTCGGGGCGATATTTTACTTTTTCGCGTTGCTCAGATTTCTCTCTCCCCCATAGTCTCCTTGACTTATAGCCTCGACATTCACGGATTATAAACAGGCGGATTGAAAGTCCGCTTCTTCGCATTTTGCGTAATTGGAGGTATTTATTTTGAATCGGAGATCGCGCTTCCCGATATGACAGATTAACATTTTGTTTTTCAAGAGGATACTCATGATTTCCTCTCCGGTAAAAAAAGATAAAATCTTGGAATACGTGGAAAACCTCGACTATTTCGTTTAATGTTTTATGAGATTACAGGACATAAAAGAAAAGTGAAAGTTCAAATTAAGTATACGATAAATTAGGAACGAACGTTTATTATAAATTTTTCTGACTTTTCGTACACTACAATCATTGAAGCAATACAATTCATTGTTCCTTTACATTTATATAAGCGAAGTAACCATTGTTTTGTTCATTTCTGTTGCAGGTACGTAAATTCAATTATTCATCAGCGTCTCACCTTTTTGCACGTGAGTGGTAGCTTTAAGAAGTCGTTAAATTTTATTAGAATATTCCAAAGCAACGGCTGTCGGGGTTTTATTGTAAATGGTGAAAAATAAAAAATCAAGTTCATCAATTTTGCACTTTGAAGCGAAAAAGTGACTGTTGACCATGTAATTATACTTTATATTCACGTCTGTTAGTCATGCATTTTATTTGCATCGCGCGAAAGGAAACGATACATCCTGACTAAGTCAGTAAAGCGTAGATATAAACTCCATTTAGTTTTGCGCTTAAATTCTAATATTGACAAAGATGGTACTTACCTTAGTATTTTTAAAAGTTTCTTTTAACTTTGATTAATATCCTTATTCGTGCGGCGTCCATAAATAATGTAATTGCAGGGGAATAAGAAAAGTTTTTGCTCATAAAAATTGCAATTACATTTGATTGCGTCATAATTTTTTTTAAATTATTTACGTTTCTTTATTGAGTTGAAGAAGACAGACTTTTCTACGAAAGACACCGCTGTTCGTAAGTAACTTTCTAAGAAAAGAAAAACAAGCAATTTGAAACAACCGCATGAAAATATAAATCGAGCTCGTTTGCCATTCAAACGAAGAGGTCCGGCCCTGCGGGAAACGGCGTTATACGGTATCCCCTTGGAAATGGAGCGTGTACGCGACGAAATGCAAGATGCCTCGAAACCGCCGTGTAAGATCCGTCAATCCCTCGAGCGCGTGAAGGCGCGAATCCCCTCGAAAACAAAGGAGAGGAAAGGTGAGGCGCGCGAGCCCCGTGCATCTCCCTCCCTCGGTTCCCATAACTCAGCCGCCCCTTCGTGCGCGAACGTCGCGAGGGATAAAAGGGGCCGCGCGCGCACGAGAGGCGAACGACCAGACTCCCGTTCCAGTTTCGCCTCCGAGCAACAGGCCTCCACCGCCCCATATCGACCGACGCCAGACTTTTCTGGGTAGGCCGTCTTGCGGCGCTGACGCCCCGACACTCGTCCTGTCGCCCGATAGTGTTGATTCCTTCGCTGCTTAACGAAGTTATCCGTGCTTTTTTGCGACAGCGGAGAGAAAGTGATTTTACGCTTGCTTTTGCCCCGTCGGGTTTTTTTCGGGGCTTTAAGAATTTTTTTTCGGTAAATGATATTGAGGGGCGTCTGGGATCCGATACCAGTTAATCTATTTTTATAATGGCTTTATTTTTTCCGGTTACTTGGGTATTTTAAGAAAAGCCGAAGTATCAATTAAAATTATAATTCGTTCAGGGTTACTTAGCAATGTTATCATTACATTTAAGATTACGTAAAAAGTAAATGAAAAAAATCTGAATACATTACAATTGAGATTAAAAACAATTAACATTTTAAATGTACTCTACTAGAAAGTAATTTTTTTTTAATTTTAAGAGACACCTGCGCATGTCGCTTTCATGAAACCCGCTGAAACTTTTAAGTATGCTTGAAAGTACTTTTCACCCAGAAATGACTTTTCAGTGAAAAAATAAACTTCGCTCTATTTTATCGCTTGAGGGAGGTTTCAGATCGTTCGGAAAGTGAAATTAATATTTTACAAATTTAACGTGCAGATTTTTGAGGACCGCTGAAAATCCTTAAAGAGGAGTTCGGTCTAAATGAACAAACCAAATTAGTATTCATTGGAGGAAGAATAGTTTAAGTTGAGGCATGCATCCGAAATGGTATTTTGCCGAATAATTCACTGCAAGGAAGATTTCTCGACCGCGAGTAAATTCCCGAGCGCGCTAAAATCAAGGTTCCGCAATATTTAATGAGTCGTTGCTGAACTACGAGAAACTTCTATTTCTTCGCGGTCCAATATGAAAATAGCGAAGTTCATTATTTATAAATAGAGATTTATGCGCGGATAAGTGGTACTTGCTTATTTATAGTGTGCGATGATCGTAAATTATATGGAACCGTGAAATTAAATTAAAAAATGTTGTCAATTGCTATAGATTGAGATCATTTAAATGCATTATTTAGTATTTGATCAAATTTGCAAAGGAAATACTATAAAAACTGTGTCTACTTACTTAAAAAATATTCGATTTTTACTTTAACATCGTCATTTTACGTTTTCGATCGTAAAAAATGCCCCTATTTCGTTACCAACCGTATCGTAAAGGGCGTATAAAAGTTTCCGCCCTACTACAAGATTCTACTCCATCTGCGTCACTCTATCAAACTCTTCGAGCTTGCTGTATTATACAAAATTATGTTACTTGAATGAACAGTTCAAGTATAAATATGTAAATGAAAATTTTCGTAAAAATTAATAGCTTTTTAAATAGATTGTTTTAAATAACAATCAATGAAAATTGATTCTAGAAAAATGTTAGTAAAGTATATCATCAACGCGAACTCAATTTTTCTGTTTAATGCAAATGATTTAGAACGGTATTAAATATAATAAGAAATCGAATGATTTAAATGAAACTGCCAGAAAACTTTAAGAAATAGAAAATTAAATATACTTATATATACTTAAAGTCTTTATAAAAATCGGTAATAGTATACGGCAACTGAGGTAAGCAAAATATGATATTGAATAAAAATGATCCGATTTCCTCGGGTGCATAAAGCAAAAAGAGGCGAGCGGGCAAGCTTTTGAATAAATAAACCAATCAGTGCGGAAAAATATTCCGAAGATTACAGAGTCCCTCTCGAAATCGTTTGAAAACAAGCCCGATTATTCAGCCCCGGTGTAATACGTCAATACGCGCAGACGACATTCCCGCCGCGTCTCCGGGAGCCTTCATTACGGCGCCGCCCAACTTTCATCTCCTCCCGCGCAAACTTTTCATCCCTTTTCCCGCGCGACGCTTTTGATACGACGGCCGACCCCCTCCGGCAAATAGGTCACAAAATTTCATGTTTTTCCGGGCGACGATTGCGCTCGCGAGCTCCGCCGGCTTTATTTCAGAGTCGGGCCTCGGCTTCGATTAATGTTTCTCTCCCCTTTGGAAAAGCGCGCGCTTTAGCCCTCGCACCTGCGCCGAATGCGAATGCGCGCCTTGAAAAATGTTTAGAGCCGCCCCTTTCCCCGCCATGCCTCGAAATGAGTCTGTCGCGCGCGCCTCGTGTCTGCCTCGTAAATCCCCCCCCCCCTCCCGCCCCTCCGCTACCCCTTTTTCCACCCGTGGCGCGGAATTTTGCGCCAGGACTTTTTGGGTTCCCTTTCAGCGCCGCGAGCTTGAAAGAGACGCTATCGCGTCGCCTTTTCTTTCGTCCGCGAACTTCGTTTTCGGGCGCATGCGCGAGAGATGCCGCCTTTGTAAAGTACCGGCTTACTTTGTAAAATCAACGTCGCTGTTACCCGCTCGACTAGTCGGCAGAAACCGCCTTCTCCAGCTCGTGGCTTGCGTTAATTGACCTAATCTGAGGAATGGTGACGAATGCGAAATTTCTCCTTCGGAGAATTTAATGCCTTGCGGCTGTTTGTTTTGTTTTAAAGTTACCTTTGCATGAGTACGAAAGTATATACTGCTTAATAATTCGTTAAAACCACTCTTAAATAAATTGATGAAGTTTTTGACTACAATGAATGAACAAATAAAGGGAGACAAAAAGTTTTGACGTGGGAGGTCAAGTAACTTTTTCATGTAATCAGTGCCTTACACTCGACGTTATAAGCACGTAGTAATACTTTATCAAGTGTACAGGATACAAGATAAAAGAAAACACGTGGTTTACCTCAATGTAATCCCCAAACAGAGCCTAATGCGCATCAGAAAGTAAATATGTGACCCGAACTTTCGTACGTGACGGTAGAATCACAAAAGATTCATTATCTGCCGTTGCCTCGCGGCCCTTCCCGCAATACTTTCCGCCCTAACATTAATTACGTTTATTGCCAGTGTTTTCAGGAGGCAAACTTATAATTCGAGCAGTGTACCTCGCTTGCAGCAATTAATTTTTATTTACCTGCATACATTGCGACGCTACACTACTGAAAATATGTTGATGGCCAATTTCCGCAGTTATAATTCATAAGAAAATAACATAAGGTATCTCATTAATCAATAAATTCATTTTTTCATTAAATTGCATTTTGTGGCTTTTCTGAATAATAAACAGTATTTGTCAGCATTGTTTAAATTCTCAGTTGAAAATCAACGAATTGAAAACAAATTGAGAGTAAAGGTGGACGACGATAATCTTCAATGATGCGTTCGTAATTTAATTTCATTATACGTACTAAAGAAGCAATTTGACAGTGAATCGCAGAATAATAATATTGTTACGTTGATTTCGCTTTATCGTTCAAAGCTACCGAACGGTCAGAAGCGCTTCTCAATGGACCGGGAATCAGAATTGACTCGGCATTAATACGCGGTAACGATGCACCGATGTCCCCTGTGTTTCGTTAATTTGAATAAGTAACCTAGATTAATTTGTACTGTCGCAGCAGCCTTGTAAAACTGGGTAACTTTCCAGCGAAAATTTTAGTCATACCTCTCGCACACATACTTTATACTTCACACAGTTGACCTACATCTATCGCATAGACCAAATTCCGTGGCAATTTTTTTCTAGCACGATATAGCTGTCGGCATAAATTAAAGTGTCGTTAATGAAGTTATATTTTAAACAATCTATGATAATCTCACTGTTACACTTTCGCGCACAATTTGAAAAATCGTTAGCTTCTACAAAGTTTTCACGCGAGGGTAAGTAGTTCGATAAGAAATTTAGATTCCATTTAGATAAACCCACGCAGCATGCAAATTATTTCCACCATCCCTCCGAGTGGATTTTTTTCATACAAAAAACGCAGCGACGCTGAACTGTCGACTGCGCGCACGAGCTCTCGCATATCGAGCGCTTAAAGCGCCGCTGCATAGTAGTCGTTGCCGGGGCCCTCGATGCTTGTTACCGCTCCGCAACGGCAATTTAATTAAAGTACATCGCGCGCAAGGCCTCTTGCGAAATCCTCTCGTAGTCGAAGCAATATGGCCTACCAACAACCGAGCCCCGACCTCTCCCCGGCGTAATTTAATCGAGAGAGCGGGGAGACGCAGACGGTGAGGATCATCGAGCGCCGAGATCGAGGATTGTTTTCCGACCTGCGGTGGCGCGAGGGACCCGTGTCCCCCTCCCCTTTCAAATGCTCGACGTTTCGGTACATCGGTGCGTTGCTCGGCATCGGTGTTTTTCGGAATACCCAGAGGTTAAACTCTTGAAATACAATCCGGATGCTCCGGTTCGTTGTCAAATTCATCAAATGCTTTTCAATTATTGCTTCCTCCTTGAGGAAGCTTTGTAATCGTAAAACAATTTTTTTGTTTTTAAAACGTTTAAAAGTTTATTTTGAGTACTTTTTATCATTTGTTGATGTTTTTTTTTTATATTTTTGAAAAATGTCTGTGTGTGTGTTTTAAAAAAATGATATCTTGGAAACTTATTATTAAAATGTTCTTAAGTCTATTGATCGAGTAATCCCCCGGCATACGGTTAAGAGGCGCGACCGTTGCTGCTCATAACGCTAGCCCTCCGGGACGTCGATGTAGATATCCACCGCATATCTAAAATTCAAACTCACCAGCAGAATTTGTTGGAATACAATGAACTTAAAGAGTACCTAGAGCTTATGAATAAGCAGTAAACAAAAAAGTCTTTACAAAAGCAAGCGCAGCATGAAAAACCGTTAAATTTAACTGAATAGAATAATAATATGAGAAAAATATGAAAATGAAAACCCAAGTGTACATCTGAATCGCGGAACGGTGGGCAACCCTCTGTTTCACATTTTCCAACTTCCAAATTTCATACGGCGTTGCAGTATTTGTAAATAGTTCTATCAGAATCAACTTCCGCCAAGTGTATTATTTACTGAATGGCTGTTAGTACAAGAGTTTTCAAATATTTAATGTTTGTTTTTTTTATAGTATATTTTTTGAAAAAAAAATTATTTCTAAAATAAAACCATTTTCTTTGTACCCAATTTGTGATCGCAAAAGTAATTTTTTCTTTATGAAATTTATTTTGTAACTTCGTTTTTGAGTGTACTCTCGTAGTTTTTAATTTTTTTTAAAGTCGTTCGAGCCAATTTTTAGAAAAATAATTTTTTTGATGTTTTAAGAAAAAATTAATGGTTATGTTTTTGACATAATTTTCTAGGTAACTATGAAAAATTTTCTTAATGATTGTTGATAAAAAGTCTCTTAAATTTTAAATTTTTTAGTTATTTGACAGTATATTATTTTTATTTTTTAAATCATTAAAATTTGCATTTTTGAAATTTTGTTTTTTAAGTTTATTAATCATAATATTCAAAATTT
>JAXIUT010014513.1:0-21797 GCA_035586675.1 Eurytoma californica
TATAATTTTTAATTCAATACTTTTTTTTGCAGGTTAAAAAGTGAAGAAAAAGGCTATAGGTCCCATAGCCCCTTAAAGAAAAGAAAATTTTCACGCACTTTTGACAAGGTGATGCGGCGACTCGGGCAGCCAGAGGAACAGCATGAACAGAGCGATGCAGGGGGCGAGGTAAATGCCAGCCGAGACCTCGAGATCCAAGAAACTGCCGGAAATGTTTCCGATCATGATCCCGAAAGTCCCTCCGCAGGCGGCCAGCGACACTAAGGCGCCCCGAATCTCCGGTAGGGCCACCTCGCCCAGGTACAGCGGGAAGGAGCTGTAGGTCATGCCGAGGCCGGTTCCGCCGCAGAAACGCGCCGCGTACAGCCACTCGGGCCGATTGGCCACGATCGTCAAGATCCAGCACAGACTGATAGGCAACAGGGTGAACAGCATCGTGCGCTTGCTGCCGAGGTAGCTCACCGACACGGCGCCGATGATCGCACCGAAGAAGCGACCCAGATTCAGCAGAGACGCCACCCAGGAGGCCTGCTGCAGCGTCAGGGGCAAGGGAGAGTCCGCGGCCGTCAGCCGGGCCAAGTAGGGCGACGACCAGCCGCTCGATATTCCCAGCTGAACCAGAATGCACGTCACTGGAAGGATAAAAATACGCCTGGTCAATTCAACGTGAAGCTTGCAAATATTCCAACTAAATTTTCTAAATATCCCAGTCGTTCACACGTGCTTGATCCATAAACAGTGGCTTCATTCGACTCGAGAATTTTAAATGTGCGCAGCCTTAACGCCGTATCAGTTTATAAATTTTCATGTAAAGAACTTCAATCGCACTTGCTTTTAATACTTCCTTTGAATTCAACCTTTTTTCTCATGTGCTAAAATCGTGAATTAACATTTGCTAAACGCTTTTAATTATATCTGCAAATAAATGAAACAGCTATTCGCGTGTCGTTAAATAATGTGTGTGCTTAAGATTGTAAAAAAAAAATGTTAATGTTTTAATTTACGTTTTTTATTTACCCCTATATACACATGTACGGGTATATCAAATAAAATGGGTATATATGAACTGAAATCATTCACCCGTATCATTTTGACGTACCTTGCATTCGATGACACATTTGTTAATAAATTTTAATAATGTTAGTTCTTTTTTAATAATACTTAAATTTTTTTTTTAATGATTCAATTACTCTATCTGTTACGCAATGTGTAAGTGATATAAACTTGCATGAAAAAGAACTTATTAATGAAGTATTAATTAACAATTGCAATGACAAAATTCTAATTACTTCTATATTTTTTAGAGAATATTTAACTTATAGTTCTGGGTTTAAATTGAAGTTTATTAATTTGAGAAACAAGTCGTATATTGCTTTATAAGCGATTGAATAATACTTTTTAATGATAATTTGATGTTATACGTCACAGCTCGTGATTCATGAAGCTTAATAGAATTTGCGATCCCCATCTAATGTACGATTGAAAATGAATGCTATTATTACGGAATTATACCCGCCTAATCACGACAATAGAATTAACGAAGAATCTTTCATTCTTTACGCTGCATTTGATAAATTTGACTAAGAAAAAAAATTTATTTTTCGTTAACTTGTTTTTTAACAACAACATTAAGTTTAAAATAAAGTTTTGAATGTGTTTAAAACGACTTATTCGAAATGTTATCAACGAAGTGTAGTGAGTTAGCACAAATTTTCGTCTACAATTTGCGCCTCCGACGTATAATCGTTTCACGTGATATTCACGTACTAAATGTCTAAAACTATTTAATTTCATGCCATTATACCGCTGACTTAATTTTTTAGACATTACAAACAAAAATTGTTTAAAGTCAATAAATGCCTCAGCAAGGGAGTACGCTTATTAACATTTGTTGAAACAGTTAAGCTGTGTTTGAAAAGCTGCTACCAAACGTCTCGACATTATCACGCACGAGTAACTTTGTGGAAGACAAACTGTCGAACTTCCACTTGTGTTTAATTTAATTGAACAATTAATGTCAAAATTAGCAATCGTCTCAACTATTAATATACACTTTTTGATCGGCACGATAAATTTTTAATTATGACATTTTAAGAATCGAACCAAAGCTGCAGTGAATCTCTTCTTTAATAATAAAGTAAATCTGCAAATGTTACGTACTGATTACATCAAACTTAAGCAAATTTTGAATTTTTCTTTGAATTTCATTACATTCTGACGTAAGCGAAGGAAATTAAACGATCAAGTTTCATCATTTTATTTTCAGCATAATTTTACACGTAGATAAATATTAATTTACTTATTAAATACTTTTTATCCTATTAAAAATATTAGCAGTTCATTTAATGGACCAAAAGTAGTTGCATATATACTAGTAGTTTCAAATTTATGATGAGATACTTCTTGAGAATTTCTGACTTTTTCAATTTTTCAACTTCTTTAAATGATTGATCATCGAGTTTTAATTGATAACGAAATATTGAAAACAATAATGCGTACTTCATGCAGCTAATGAACCTAAAAATGTATATGCAATCACACGGCCGAGAAAAACAATTAAAAATGTTTTTATAATATAGAGGTAAATCGTTTTGAAAAATTTATAATTGCTTACATAAAACTGAAACGACTGATCAGATACATTTTTAATTATATGTCTGGTAGCTTTTTTTCCTTCTATTTTTAAACAATTTTTCATTTATTATACACAAAACTGCTGGCTACAGCAAGATGAGCTTCTAATTATTGAAACGTGTTTTTATGTACCCGCATAGTAAAAGCAGGAAAAAGTATTGAAATTGAGTTTACTGTCTTATCCACTTTAAATAAATTCGCATTATTTTAAATTTCCATATTAAATGTATGTTTAATAAAATACTATTATTTTAGAATTCAATGGTTCAATCAATGAATAATTATTATATTATATTATGTAATTATGAAAATCATGCATTTGGCAAATTTCTTTCAATGATCTTAATAAAGTGGTTGACATAATTAGTAAATAAAAAATTAAAATAAAATTCTCATAATTTTTTAATAAATGAAATATTCCCATTTTTGTACGTATTGAATTAAAATAATCAACACCAGCAGAAATTTACTTTGGATTTAGGTTCTTGCTCTAGTTTCATTCATTACTCATATTACTACTGCGTAGAAATTTCAGAGGTATCACTATTCAATATCTGGTTTCCCGATATTTTTATTTTTGACATTAAAAATTGTTTCGACAGATTTCGTCGTACTACGTCAATAACTATTATTATACGTAATTATCGCGGAGGTAATTAGTGCGCATGCTATTTAGCGAAATTCGTTCACCACATATTAAAAAGAATTAAATAGTAAGATAAGATCAATGCACCTAAAAATGTATCATTATAATATTAGAATCAAAGTATAAATTTATTGTTTACAGATTCATAACAAAACGTCGTAAAAGTTTATTATTATAATGTAACATAATATGTATGAACTTGGAGCTAATCCCGTTTATTGAATGAAATAAAATAGAAAAAAAAAATAAAAATCTTGAAAAATGTTTCGTATAAACTTTGCAATCTGATAAGGATGCGATCAACGAGCACGATTTCAGGACTGTTTTCAAAACAACTAAAAGATTTGAATCACCACCGGTCGAATCGTAAAGAAAAAACAAAACGCACAGTATCACAACACAATAATCGGCATC
This sequence comes from Eurytoma californica, assembly GCA_035586675.1. Lineage (NCBI taxonomy): Eukaryota > Metazoa > Arthropoda > Insecta > Hymenoptera > Eurytomidae > Eurytoma > Eurytoma californica. Next base: position 3,695 of record JAXIUT010014513.1, read on the forward strand.
ACAATAAACTAGACACTGAAATGTAGAATTGTAAAAAAAAAGAAAAACATCTGAATGCACTTACCACCAAATCCGGCGACGAGCTGCGGCACGTACTTGCGCAAGCTCGAGGTCTTGGTAGCCATGACTTGAACCATCCTGAAAAGCTTGCAAGCTCCTGCTCGTCCAAGCAGCGTCTACCGTGAAGATTCTCGCAGACACCCGATGCTCCTCTTGATGGCTCGTCTCGGTCCCAACTAAGACACAATCGGCGTCACCGGCGGCTTTTAATTTTCCCGTGCGTGCGCGCCGTTTTCTCCTATTTTTTCCTCGTGCGCACGGCGGCGGCGCCCTTATCGGAAAAGTCGCTACTCGTCGATTATCGCCGTTGCGCAATGAGGAGCTCTCGCGCGCGCGCGCGCCACAAACCTGTTGCGCCCGTATTCCGCGGGTCGCGGCGACGAGCGGAAGACGCGCGGCGCTCGCGGAGAATGAGACTGCACTGCGCGGCCCGGTCATTAAGGCCAGGGGATTTATCGCCCGAAAATCTGTATTGCTGTCGGCCGGCGTCTTTGTTGAGGAAAACCGAAGTTCGCTTCTCACGTACGCACCGCTTCTTCGTCGTACGTCTTACGAATCTTTTCAAAGAAGCGCAAATGACTTTTTAACGCTACATTTTACGTAAAATTCTTTTTTGCCTCGCCGAGTGCATTAACCGAATCTTACGTTACGCGAACGCGATGACGAGCATCATTGGCAGTGAATTTTCAACGATTGTCCATTCTGTTTGCATGCAGGATCGTTAGCTAATCCTAATGCTTGGTTTTTCTTACATCAATTTCCAAGTAACCCAAACAACCAAATAAATGACGACATTATTTCTGAGAATCTAGAATGGCATTTTTATAAACTAATCTTTCATAATTAGCCTTCATTTTCGTAATTAGTGATAATTACGCGAATTTCTAAAACATCTTCATCTTTTGGATTCTCGAAAAAATATGAGCGTCATATATCGGAAACATTTTAATTAGCTACTGATCTGCGACTATACGCGTCAATTAATACCATAATCATCGAAAAATCTCGGATCGAGGACGTAAGATCCGCGCGTGCCGTTTAGCCAAACTTTTCCAGATAGTCACGTACGGCGCGATAGATGCGTTTATAAGCGTCGATGCAAAAAGTGAGGTACTCACGATTTCCGAGCCTTGGTAGTGTGGTTGATACTCTGACGTCCGGTGCTTCGGTCAACCGGCAAACATCACGTTCCTCCCGGAATCGGAGCTATTTCTGCCGATACAACGAGACCTCGAGAGCGCCGTCGATTGTCCCCAGTACCGCCAGGAGCCAACTATTTCCCTTGTGCCAGTTGACGTCAGATTCACCTGTTTATCACGAAATTCTTCGATTGCTGAATGAGCCCGAGATTAGTTCAATTGGCACGTCGACAATTCGCAGGCCAATTTTCGCTGCTCCTTCGTAAACAATGGATGATGCTCACAGCAGTGAGCATAATCGCGATCGGATAATCTGCCGAACGCAGGACAAACGATTACGCGTCAATCTTTACTCAATGTTCCGCGAGAATAAATTTCCGATGCACCTCTTCTGCGATGCTAATCGCCGCTAATCTCCTTGTTGTGTTCGTCTCTTCCTGCCCTGGGCGATTGCCTCGCGGCTTGATCTTGCCGATCTCCTCGGAGGATGCGCGGAAAAAAGGCTCCGGTTGAGATGGATAACCAGCATTTTCACCGTCGGCCTTTTTATACATACGCACACAGGCGGCGCGCGAAAAATCGCGGGGGCTATTTTTGGATCGGACGCGCGCGCAGCTGGTGTGGCCAATAAATCGCGCGGGTCCCGTGACATCCGCGGCGCCGATTGGCCGGGGCCCGCCGCCGAAGAAAGTGGGAGGAAAAGTGGGGGATCTGCGTTGCGCGATGTCGCCTCATATGATTTTTCGAATTGGCGAGGAAAGAGAAAAAAAGGTACGAAATTGCGATAAGGGAGGGAGAATCGAGAAAAGACCGCTTTGACTCTTCAAGAAATCGCACGACCAGGGAGGGGATGACCGTTCAATTAAATTTTCTTCATTTCAATGTATATCTCCACAGATTTGAAAATTTATTTCATTATTTTAAAATATAGTCATCATTATTGTCACGGTAAAGCTAAATACTTCACCCTATAATGCCAAAACGTTAACTACCAAGGGTATATTCTTTATTATTTTTTTTTTTTATTTAATTCGAAGTATATACACGTATCTATTTTAACAGTTTGATAGAACAACTATACAAATATATTATATTATATTACACAAATACAGGGGAAAGCGGGGCATAGCGGGCCATGGGGCAATGTGAATCTTCGGGACACAGTGGGCCACCCCATTAAGTATGTTGCATTTGGTGTGAAAAACTTTTATTAACAAGTTTCATTCAAATTCAAGCATTTTTTAATTATCACTTCGTAAAACATGCGCGATTAATTGCATAAATGGAATAGATATTATTTTATTTTTGAAAATAAATACACAAATAAAAAAATAATGTTTATAAAATGCAAATAATGATTATATAATTATTTATAACGTAAATAATGTTTATAAATAAAGTAATCATTACTAAAAGTTTTTCAATACACTGTTTCGATTATAAAAGTTAATAAATGCAAATATAAACTGTCATTATGCAAATAACGAAAATTCAATGTTAAATTACTTGTTCAAAATTAACTCCTCATTAAATGTAATGTTAATTTTCATTAAAAGAACAAAAAGATTATTGCTTATTCTTATTGTTCACTATCTTCAATCTCAGCAAGTTTCTACATCATTCGAATGCAAACAAAATAAGTGTCCGTCTGGATTGCTTTAAGTAGAAACTAACCGTAACCGGTCAGACGCGGCGCATCAAGCGCAATTTTATACTGCTTCAAATACATTCTATCACAAGCGCTTATTCCAAAGAAAAATTAAATTTTTTCATACGGGTAAAAAACCTGATGTTGCAGAAAAACGATTTCTGACGATGTGTCAAAACTTAGTCGATCTAAGAAATTTGTTGAAGTCGATCTATAAAATTTGAAAATGATTTGTAAAATAAGGTTTTAAAACTCGTTTTTCCGGTCCATTAAATACTGGAAAATGCATTTACGTGTAATCGATAGTCTTGCAATTATGAATCATCACTACATTTTACTACCATATTGTTACAAACGTTAATGATACCAAAAGATTAATAATCGTTGAAGTTCTTTTTTTTATCAATGGATTTTCGCATATTGTTACGAGTTGATTGATATTACTGTATGTGGAAGTAATCTTTTACAATATTTTTAAATTTAAATTTTGAAAATAATATAAGTAGCCTTGCACAGTTGAACATCGACAGTTAAATTTTCAAAAATATTCAGAGAAAAATTCTAGTCGAAAAAACAAAATCGACAGTTAAAATTGAAACTTTCGTCTTGTTGCGATAACAACGTAACAAAGCTTGTTTCAGTTTTCACCCTCTCATGATTAATGAGCTGGTGAGCGTTATTGGCTATTTACTGACCACTAATATATTGTCTATTTAAATAAACATAGATTTAGACCTGTTGTCTTGGAAGGAGATGCCAAGTATATTCCAATACCTGCACAATCTGGGAATTTTTGCAAATAATTTTTGAACATATTTGTTTTGCTTTTAGGGTATTAAATTTCTTTGTTAGAATGAAAATTCTACTATTAAGCAATTATAATTAATGCTTACTTCAAATAAAAATAATCAGTTAAAATTAATCATTTAATTGTGACTCTTTTATTTTATTTTATTTATCAACATCATACTTAATAATGTTCTTTCATAAACTCATTGTCCCATATTTTACCGTTTATTTCAAATTTGAAATAAATAAATTATAAAATAATTCAATTTTAGCTCAATTATGTCATTTAAATTGATTATCTTGATACATTCTTATCCTTATAAAAGTAACAATTAGATAGAAATAATATTTTCTAAATTAATTTAAATACGAAATGAAACAATTTTATTCGAAAGAAACAATTAAAAAGTAGAAGTAAGAGTTATTTCATTTGAATGAAAGATCAAATAATTGTGCAAATGTATGTTCGTAAGTAGCAGACGTCGACTTTTTGGTTATCAAGCTATAATAATAACTTGAAAAAACTGTCCATCAAAATGTCGAAGTCAGACTAAGAAAATGACGCTGTACTTTGTCTTAAAAAAAAACGAATGTGCATCGAAAGACACACCCACTTTTTGGCAAATAAAAATGATCGTTATTTTTGTAACCCCCCCCCCCCCCCAATTCCTCCGAAAATATTGGTTGTTTATTCGCCGTCTGTATTTGTTCATCGTTTCTCGTGATTATCGTCTGTTTTCTTCACCGTGTGGGTCCAAAGGTTGAAAGTGGATTCTTCCCCTTACACCTAGTAACCCAGGTCTCACACCTCGTCAACTGGTGGCGGGTAATCGTCTCATCGAGTTTCATAAGAAAAATTGTGCGGCTTCCATTATACAATGATTTGCGCCAACTACGTCACGGTGCTATGACACCTTGCCGTGATGAATTTTTAACGATGCATCGATAGCAGATACTTATGTCAATAGTGACCGACCGAATGAGCCGCAGACGTTTTCTTTATAAACCGGTAGTACATAGCCATTGACGGCTCTATTAAACGTCGAACGCATTTGCTCTTCATTCCTGGAATTTCTCTTATCGCACCGGCACTTCCGAATTTCGACTCTTACTATTTTTAGACGAAACATTTTATTGCACCAAATTGTATGCACGTGAAGCTAAGAAACTATTGCGAAACAGTTTCGCTTTTGCTCGTGTGCCTGTTTAATGAATGAGCACGATGAGTCGTGGACTAATCGATAGCACGTATACAGGAAATACTCATTGTTTTTGCACGAGTTGTTTGTTTTCATAGCATTAATTAAATTAAATCGCTCTTAGTTTTTGCAAAAAGAAATACATCAATCGTTAGTAGCGTAATCGTTATATAACCAGCATGTATGTTAATTATTTTCTAGATGATTAAATCTAAAATTAAAATTTGAATAAATAACGAGAAAATATTGCGACATATTGTTTATTGCTTTGGACTTTTAGAATTCTCTCGATTTCAAGTATTTTAATTTACTCGAGTGATCCCTCGATTAAAAGACTTCGGTGTAAAAAACGGTAGCTTTTGTATTGTCCGTGCAATTGCCGTTCTCTTACAATTGACTGTTTATTCAGTTTATCGGCGAAGATACGGCAGATACCACAAGCTGTACTCGACGATAATTTCGAAAATCGTTGGGCCGTTAATGCCCCGATGACGTTTATTTAACGAGTTTTAATAAAATCAACGACACGCATGCAACCCGCGCGGCCGAATGGTTCCCCTTAATTTATACATTCTGGAAATAACGTGGAGAAAAAGCACAAATTGTGATTACCCGCGAAACCAGTTTTATTTTCCTTATATAATTATTATCTTCCACAGGTTTACGTATAACTGTTAGTTTTTCCCGATTGTTCGACGATTTTTTTCTCTCTTCTGCGGAACTTTATTTTCATCTCGGCTGCGCTCATCCTTAAATTGAGGAAGGAAATTAATCGTGAGTGTACGTCGCAGTTGCGGAAAGTGAGACGCGTAACGAGTGTACCTACTATTAATTGTGACTTTAACATTTAGAATATTAACGTCTGCTATTTTTAAGCCTTGCTCTTTTATAATGCGCAGAAAAACGAAGTAGACTTCATCATTTACATAAATGAAAAATTTTCTTCGGACGAAAAAATTCATATATTCATAATAATGGCAAACGTGAGAATGAAAATTAATTAAAGTTTTAAGAAAACGCATTAAAGATAAAATGATGAATTTAATAACTACGTACTTCATCCTTATTAATAATGCAAAAGTTTGTAATAGTCCAAAATAAATCGCAATTTTGAAAAATTATCAAAATAGAGTAATCAAATTTATGTATGAAAAATCGTATAGAAATCTTCTGAACTTAAACTGTAATTCATTCCATATTCGCTTAATTTGGGTTATTTTAGTGAGACGGAGTACGTTTTAGTACGTTTTAATAAATTTGAAGAACACAGTGATATAACAAATTGTTATTTTGGAACATAAACTATAAAATAATTTTTGTTTACATTATTTTCTATCGTCATGTGACATTGTCTTTTATAATAAAACGAATAAATGTCTCGAATTCTACCTCGAAAATTTTGTAAATATCACACGTAGCACTATTTGCACGCATTGTCCACAATTCACAAATTACTAGCTTATCACGCCTAATAGGTATTCACAAATGGACGGCGAGATAAAGTAAATGGTAATGTAGATACACTTAAATATTAAAAATCATTTACAAAAGTTTTTTGTAGTTTAATGTATTGCAATAGTAAAACAGAACACTTTATTTTTACAATAATTTAAATATGATTAATCTCATATTTTTCTTTTAAACGTGAGTCGTTACTCAAAATATTTACACAAATTTCATACTAAGCTTATTTACAATTGCTTATAATTATTTACAATATTTTTCATAAAAATATATGATTAATAGTTTTATCTAATCCGTAAAACATTCTTCAAAAAGAAGAAGATATCGTTTAAACAACTGACTTAACAGTTTGAATGAATTTCGCTTCGTTTTTCTTTGTACATCACACAACGCTAGTATATCATTAATATAATTTTTGAAGAGCAGATCAATTACTCTCTCAATGAGTATTTGTAAAGATATAGAAATACGAGTACATATTAGAGACAGTTACAATTGAAAATTCCCTGAGTTCTCTTCAGTGCGTTACGTCACAATTGCACATCGTCATTCTCGTTAATTTTCAACTTGTGAACTCAAAGTCACTCTTGTATATCGGCATGCGAATAAAAATATCTAATTCCAAGTTCCCTTTAGAATTAAACGTTCTTAAAATGAAGAAAAGAAAGTAATAAAAAATACTAAATTGAAACTATTTCGGTAATTTGGACTTATTCATCAAATCGTTCTGTATCTCCTGAAGGGACTTTCCTTTGGTCTCGGGCATGAAGAAGATCGCGTACGGCACTCCCAGAAAAACGATGAGCGCATGCCCGTAGAAAACATAACCCTCGCCGATCAAATCAACCATCGGCTGGTACGCCTTGGCCGAGGCAAACGCTGAGCCAGCAGCAGTCAGGTTTGCGATGCATGCAGCCACGGACTTGACGTTCGCAGAGTAGACCTCGCTGGAGACTATGCTGGGTATGGAGTTTAGACCGAGAACGAAGAAGATGATGAAGAGGAATACCGAGAGGACCGGTAGCCACTGAGAGCCAACCCACTGCACTTTATCTTCAAGCAGGATGAAATGTGTACCCAGAGCGGCTACGGCGAGTCCGGTGCCGAAGCATGAGATGATCATCAGCAATCGACGACCGCATTTGTCGTACAGGCCGATGGTAGCGACCGAGGTTATCACGGCGCACATTAGAGCATACGAGACCGCCGATGATGGCTTTATGATCGTAGACTGACTGCGCGTCAGAATGATCTCCATGTAAACCAGGATGTTGTTCAAACCCGAGAGCTGCATGAACGCGAACAGCATTAAAACTAGGAGCGTCGCCTTCTGTACGTGTCTATGTCTGAATTCAGCTAAAAATAAAACATAATTGAATTAGTATTCTTATTCGGAGGTACAACCAAAGATTTAAAAAATTTTAAATGAGATTACCTAATTTCTCCATATAAGAAGTAGCAGACGTAGCCTTAACGAAGCTGATAACGTCATCAAACTCTTCATCAACTTTTTTGGTACCCCGGTACCAGATGAGCGATTCTTTGGCAGCCTCTAAATTTCCCACTTTGATTAGGTGATGGGGCGAGTCAGGTAGTAAGCAGAATAAAATAACGAGGAGGATGCACGGTAGGAAGTAGGTCAGACTAGAAGCTCGCAAAGTCATGTTTGATCCCGTGATGCTGGCAAACAGGTTACCAACTGGTCCACCCATAACGGCAAACGAGACGAGACAACCCCTGAAGGTAAAAAGTCATATATTACTACAGATACTTTGCTTATTTTATCAGCTATGATAACACCGTACCTCTGGAGCATTTATTTTGCCCAAGCCGATAGACAAGCTTCTAGAAGAATGAAAATAGCTATGTTTTTTTTTTTACATCATCAATTAATTTTTTCTAAAGGATATGAAAGAACTGTACGTACCCTTACGATAGTAAAACGTTTTTTCATTTATTCAGTTACTAATATAACTCTTTAACATCCTTTAAAAAATATGCATCTCCTTTTATAATTCACAGTAAAGTCAAAGAAAAAATAAAAAATGATTCAAGATTTTTCTATTCTCTACGCAAATGTGAAAATGATTGATAAAATTTGTCAGATTTTCCTTATCACCTGCGCTTTTCAGTTTAATTGAAAAGAACAGATATAAGCTTATGTCAACATCAAGCTGTAATCGAAAAGCTAAAATTGTAAATAAAACGTATAATTAGCTAATTAACCAGAATTGTCGAAAGGATCCGCGTTCTAGAATCTTTCACGAAAGTCATTAACGTAATCTACTATAAAATTGAAAAACATTAAAAATACGATAACATTTCCTAAGCATTTTCTACACATATGTATAAATAATGAGAACATTCTAATAATTAAAAGAACATTCATTATCAAAAATACCACAAATGCCTGAGTCACAGACTTATAAAAAAAAAAAAAATAGAACAACTTTTGATAATTCCCCACCTGATTTGCGGAGCGGCGACCTCGCCAAGATAGAGAGCGAAGCAGCTGTAGGCAAATCCGAAGCCGATTCCGAGGCTGAGACGTGCAGCGTAGAGCCAGCCAGCAGAGTCGGCTGCGATTGTCAGAACCCATCCGAGGGCCATGGGAACAGACGTCACCAGACACGTCTTTTTACTGCCCAGTAGGTTGACTGAAGCGGAGCCGAGGACAGCGCCAATCAGTCGGCCCAGGTACAGGAACGAAGCGACCCAGGAGGCTTCGGTCAAGGTGAGCGGCAACGGCGAGCCCGGTGCCGTCAGCTGCGCCAGGTACGGCGAGCTCCACACGCACATTACTCCTATCTCCGCCGTCAGGATCCATACTGCAATGCCCAGTGAACTTTATATTACTCGAGCTGGCTTACTTTAATTTTCTTATCGAGATTCACTGTGCCCCCATTGCAGGAATCTTACATTTGAATTTTATTTTTGGATTGGTTTGATGACGAGGAGTTTTGTTGGCGTAATATTTTCACTTTAGTATATTTGGAGAAATCAAAATTATGCTAATAAACTTGTCGTTAATGAAAATTAAGTAAATCTCTAAACTTAGTTGGTTTTATCAAGCGTTTTACTTCAGATTTTAATGATATTTCGTTTATAAGACATTTATATTGTACGCTTGTTATACCGAAACTGTTATACTGCTCTCTTTGGCAACCATCTTATTTGTATCTGCGCTTGAAGTTAGAATCTGTTCAGCATAAATTTCTTCGTTACGTGGGGTTTAAAAATCATACTCCGATACTACGTATAAAATACGCAGAAATGTTTTGATCAGATGAACTGATGCTTGGCTAATAAGCAAAAGTATTCTGTTATATCTCGATTACTTTTACTCGAACATTCGGAGTAGAGACAAGAGAATATTTCGAATTTCCCTCTATACAAAATTTTATAAAGACTTTTCATTCCGGATTGCTGTTCTGGACGCTGGGTAAGGCATCTGAAGAGGGATGCTGGATACCACATCAGCAGTCCGGTACCAAATCTTAATAAACTTTAGTAAAGAGGAAAGTTTTTATTTTGTAGATTATCAATTGATAAAAAAAATTGAATAAATAAATCAGAAACTTTAATAGCAGTTATGACGTATATTTTGACTTCACACTTTTACATAAATGTAAATGCATCAAAGTGCTTCATTAATTTACTGTTGGAGCAACGAGTTTTTCTTTTCAGGTTCTCAGAAAAAAAATTAAAATACTGGTTTTCGTACTTCTTTTTATTCAGTTTTATACCGCCTACCTAAAGAATAGAGAAAAATTACAATCTTATAATGTACTTTAATCACGAGATTCTTACAGACTCATTCAAATGATTTAAGCATCGATAAATCTTACAGAACTATCACACGTACAAAGGAGATCTTAAATCTTAATACATATACAATTGTGTTACAACGCATTAGTCAGGTGCGAATAAAAAGATGAATGAATCCTCACTAAGACTAAGAATCGACAATTTCACACGACAATTTACAGACATTCACAGATCTGCCTTCGGAACGGCTACGACGGAGTCTTACGATACTTTACGATTGCATACCTGCGAAAGCCGCGAGGGCCTGAGGGTAGAGCTGTCTGACGCGATCTAAAAGGACCATCTCGGCTACTCTGCACTGGGGCAAGGCATACGAACCTTGCTGTGGGTCCTCGGGAGACTGACTCAGCTGACTTTACGCATGAGGCGCCTCTTTGTTCGCGAGGGGCGCTTATTTATTCATTATTGATAAGATAGTGCGTGTACATACATCATTGTAATTCACGTTTCGTCAATTTACTTAGAAATTTGAGACTATTTATTTTCCTTAATACTCCTTATCTTTCGCTTTTAAGACGCGCGCGGTTCGTCAAAGTTCGCCAATCTAACTTACACGAATTATTTTCTTTAATTATTACTTGACGAATATCAAAATTCTTATAGTACTCTTATTGATAATATGGCTTTACCGTCTTTTAAGATGGGATAATACTACATGTGCTCGTTTGCAAGACTAAATCGAATAATGTGCCCGGCACATTTTATTTTCATTCATTTACTTACGATCAATGGCACTAGATAGTAACTTAGAATGTGTCATCTTACACGGGATATGTTCTACAAATTCGAACGAACGTTTACGCGAGATGTAAAAGCATCTCAATTATGTTGCAGCCAAATCGTAATTTAACTTGGATTTAGAAATCATACGATGATAAAGATAACGCGTTGCATCACTGAAAACGTGAGCAATTACCTGCAATCGGTCGTAAAAAAAGAGAAAAAAATAGATTCCGTGTCGTCCGAGTAACTAATTTCTCGTCAAAATCTCCTGGATTTCCTGCAGGGACTTTCCCTTAGTCTCGGGCATGTAAACGAGAACGAACGGCACCACAAGTACAGTCAACCCGGCGTGAACGTAAAAAACGCAAGCTTCGCCGAAAGCATCGACCATCGGTTGGTACGCTTTGGTAGCGGCGAACGCAAAGGCGCCCGCAGCCAAGCTAGCCATACACGCGGCGATGCACTTGACGTTGGAGGGGAACATCTCGCTGAGGACTGCGCTCGGCACGGGCAGTAGGCCCAGGACGAAGGTCATCATGTAGAGGAAAATCGAGATCACCGGCAGCCACTGGAACTGCGAGGCATCGTACCCCAGGTCTATCAGGAGGAAGTGGGTGCCCAGCGCTCCCATCGCCACCGTGATCCCCAGGCCCGAGACGACCAGCAGTATCCGCCTGCCGCAGCGGTCCATCAGCTTGACGCAGAGGACCGCCGTGAGGAAGCCCAGCAGGTTCACCAGGATGACCGCCAGGGACGGCTTGATCAGGTACGACTTGCCCCGCCGGAAAATAATCTCCATGTAGAAGATGACGCTGTTGAGGCCGCAGATCTGCATGAAGACGAAGAGCATGATGGTGATGATCAGCGCCCGCTGCACCGGCTGGCTGCGGAAGTCCGCCAGCTTCTCCCGCAGGCTCTTGCCGCTCGACGCCAGCACGAACTTCTGCACGGCCTCCAGCTCCTCCTCCACCTGCTCGCCGCTGCGGTACCACGCGATGGACTCCCGGGCGGCCTCGGTCCTGCCCCGGCGGGCCAGGTAGTGCGGCGAGTCCGGCAGCCAGGCGAACAGGCCCACGTTCAGCAGGCTGGGCACCAGGAACACCAGGCTGGACTGGGAGTAGGTGAGGTAGTAGCCGGCCAGGCTGGCGACGACGCTGCCGAACGGCGAGCCGCAGAAGCCCAGGGTGACCATGGAGCCGCGGATCCCCGGCAGCGCTATCTCGCCGATGTACAGCGGGAAGCAGCTGAAGGCCATGCCGAGGCCCAGGCCGCCGGCCACTCGGGCGAAGTACAGCACCAGCGCCCGGTCCGCCACCAGGATGAGGCTCCAGCTCAGGCTGATGGGCAGCAGCGTCAGCAGGATGGCGCGCTTGCTGCCCCAGAAGTGGGCGCAGAGCGCGCCCAGGAACGCGCCCAGGAAGCGGCCGACGTTCAGCAGCGAGGCCACCCAGGAGGCCTCCTCGGGGCTCAGGGGGAGGGGCGAGCCCTCCGCGGTCAGCCGCGCGAGGTACGGCGACGTCCAGCCGCACATCGCGCCCACCTGCGATAGCAGCATTGTAACTGCAATCGCCGAGAACAATCCCTCATTTTTCCTTTCCTGGACATTTATTTTTATCTTGCAGGGGCCTTTTCTTCCGCTACTTTTAAACCTTCGATATTCTACTTTCAATTTCAAGTAACCCTGTGCCCGATCGTGAAATAACATTTTGCTAACAAATTTTACAAAATATTTTACTCTGCTGATTCGTAAAGCTAATTCAAATAGACGCAATCACGAGTATTTAGACTGCTAACGACTGTCCCTTATTATTCACAAAAAGTCATAAAAATTTCAGAGTTGTTGATACTTCTTTTTGTATTTTTTTTTGCGGGGGGTTAATAGTTTGTAAATGAAATTGACTGGCATATTTGTTTTCTGCAATGTATACTCGGCTTTTATCGCATTCATGACATTCAAGACGTTTTATCAAAGTGTGGCGCTTCACCGTACGTATTTATATTTTACGATATTTTCATCATTTAGTCACGACTTTGATTGCCTGCTTAAAGTTATAAAATTCATTGTTAACTCTGCTGATTTATCAATTCGGCAATCTTCGTTAAGTAACTATACGTACGAGATTTAAAAAAAAACGCCTCTCGTGAATGTTATCCAGATTATTCTTTTTGATAAACTTTCAATTATATCCACAAGTGGCCTTAAAGTAACCTTTTTATCGGCTGCAATGCAGTTCTAAATTTTAATTTGAATAATAAGGAGCTCCAGCGCAATTTACATCCCTAAAAAGTGAACAAAATATTATTTCCCGAGTAAAAAAAAGAGTGAGAAACACTGAAAATTAAGGCTTTGCAAACGAATTTCTAATCAATTAATCTTTGATTATGAACAAATACTTAGAAACAATTAACGTAGTAAAAGTAAAGAAATTGCCCAAGTGAGAAAAAAACATCGCCGCAAGTGTTTGCCCAAGACAAACGCTTAATCCTCGGTACACATACGTCAGCGTCGTAAATTGAAGGAAAGCCCCCAACAAGATATTCGGGTGGTTGTAAAAAGCGGCACGGCGCAAATTGATTACCTCCTGCGGCCGCGATCCACTGCGGGTAGTGCTTGCAGGCGAGGGAGCCTCTGGCAAGGGGCTGGACCATGGCGGAATGACCGTGCGTCCGCGCGTCAGTCGAAACTTTCAAGTAGTTCTAGTTGAACTGAGCATTTTTCTTCTCCGGCGCGCCACCGAGCCATTTGCCGAGAGCGACTCTCGTCAATAGTTTTTTATTGATAAGATAACAGGCGACTATATTAAATTAGCCGGCGGTAGACGGGAGACGGCGCAGATTCGCCTCGTCCTTATGCAATTGCTTTGTTGACATAGATTTTTCCCCCGGCGGTCCCTTGCATTTAGATATTTCATTAAAAATCATGAAACTTAATTAATTGACCGAGTCGCGGAGTCGTCTCGCTTATCGATGTAAATGCCTCTATGACGTCAATATATAGGTAGCCCCCGCGCTCCGGAATCATCGTCCAAGCTGTCGAGAGCAGTCGATATCGTTCGATTCCACTGTCCAATTTTTATTTATGGTTTACAAATATTCGACGCGTCCAGTTAATTTGATTGCATGTTTAACAGTATACCACTTGATGTCAGATTTTAAATATGCCAAACTGGTATATCAGTTTCATGTTTATTAAAAATTTCGACGGATATAAAAAGAACTAGTATACTGTCATTTAAAATTCTCTAACGTTCTCTTTCGTTTTGACTAATACATTCCTACACTGAAATATTTTATTTGAGTCTTTCTCGTCTTCTAGTTAAATGGTCAATAAATTCTACATTCTAGAAAATTACCCTTATAATAATAAATTTTAATTTTCTTATTTTATTAAAATTTATGGTATATTTTCCTCTCATAAAGTCCTTTAAATTAAGAATATTCACATATCAAAAGGCATTAACTGAGACTTTTTTACATTTAGGTATACATTAGTATAATTTGACAAAAGCTAATTTCTAGAATATTATAGTGAGACACTCTGGCACACAAAAGAAACTGTGATTTGAACAGCAAACACGAGTCGGATTAATAATTAGTAAAGCATCGAAGTAATCTAGATATGATTAATGAAAGTCACACATTAAATAAAAGTTACTTCTAGACCTGTTTAACGAATAGCAACAGCAGGTTTATCTAAACGATCGAAAAAATCTCTCTCAAAAAACTTTTTTCTTCGCCTATAATTAAAGTAAGTCATCGTCAAACTATTTTTTTAAATATTAATCTGCCATTACAGCAAAATGGCTAATTTTCATAACACTTTTAGCACTGAACAAATTTTACAATTAGATTCTCGCGTCTATAAGCTTTCGTTTAATTCTTGCAATTATAAAAATGTAATTTAAATGAAAAACTTACCCGCAAAGGCAGCGAGCCATTGTCGATAGGTTTTGCCGCTACACGAATTACAAAGCGATGGCATGACCATGACACCAGCGGGCCGGTCTGCAGAATCCAACTAACTTTTCCTCTTCCGACGATCTGACAGTAACCTTTGCTAGGCGACGAGCTTCGATAAGATAAATTTCTCCGGCGGAGGACCCTGGCAACACTTTGGATGCATAAAACATCCGACTCTTCTTAATCAATCTGATGAGTCATCCATTAAGCAGATGATTCGAGTGTAAATTCTATCTTATCGATATCGCGAAATTTTTCTTCTCCCGGATCGAGATGAATAGCTAATTCGAAAAAAAAAATAGTAGGCACTTTTTATCCGCTTCTAATAAAGCATTCATCTTGTCGCAAACTTTCTTCTAATTGATGTTATGCATAATTCTATTACGAAAGACATTTATTCTAAACCATGTCTTAACTATCTTAACGAATAGTATGTTTAAACAAGAAGCGAGCGATAACCCGTTGTTTTTTTTTTTTAATTTACGAGCCAGTGATTTCCACTTTACGCCTCACTACTTGCAATTTGGATTGCGGTTTAATAGCCGACATGTGCTTAGTGAATAACATTGCTTCTTAGTCGGCTATCAAGAACTTGTTTAAAAATACTAATCGAAATCTAAACATTCGTTACTCCTACAGTAATAAAGAAAAGTTTCGGAAGCGTTAATAACAACGATTGTAATAAAAAAACTTACTCAGCAAAAAAAAATAACTCAAAGTGTGCTCCACTCGTGAATTAACCAAAAGCGAACAGTCAGACTGGCGAGAAATTCGAAAGCATCGTACAAGTATATTGGCCACGCGAGACTCGTCAACAGGATGGATGACCCGCAGACTGAAGGAAAGATCTCGAACGAACTCAAAAGAATTCTCTGTCTCTCATTTCAATATTTCATCCAATTCTGCCTCTTGGAAATTAAATCGACCAACTGGTGGCGCTTGAAGACCCGCGAATGGCCGTCTATCCATTAAGTGTTAAAGATCAATATTCTACAAGGAGGAGACAGAATTAGAATTGTACGCAACTTGCCAATACTGGCTCTGGCCTATTGTTGCATAACACTACAATTTCATTTTCACGCGTTTAAAAATAAAGAAAAATATTTCTTACTTATGTTCATTAATAGACTCCAACGTATACAAACAATTTTTGGAGGTCAAAAGTTACGCCGTTAATTAAATTTGAATATAAGGTAACTAAATAATTTTTACATACCAATTTTTAAAACAATATTGAATATTCACTTTTACATCTCTGCGCATATAAAAGTTATAAAAAAAATAGGCAGAAGTGAGATCAATCTATTACGACATAAAACTTTTATATAACAGCAGAAGATTCTCTTTTCTTTTTTTACAGGGATTATTAATACACTATTTTTCGAATACTTTTTAAGCTAATAGAAGAACGTATTTAAAAGAAAACATTTAAAAAAATAGTTTATTTTCGCAACAATAACCTTCGTAATTGCCAGTGCTTAGTCACCGATGTACTTTGTCAGGGAAAACTGGACGTTTCTACACAAATTCAATACTACATACTGATAAGAATCTGCGAGAACAGGCTGTTTAATCAATTCGTCAAATGGGGGAAAAACAAGTTGGATACACCGAAGATGCAACTGAAAGAAAAGTCGCCAATCTCTATAAAACTATTACATAGACGTTGCACTTCTATATTATTCATCACTGGGCCACATGCATCTAAAGCAAATTTGACCAAACTACAAGCAAAACGTTTGCAATTCATATATGTTTATTAAAATAATATGAAATATCTTTGGCCATTTTTATACAAAACTCTACGTTTTAACTTACAAATTTATTTTGTCAATTGTTTTGCCTGCTGGTCAGAAAAGTCACTTTCGTCCCTTATTGAGTTAAAAAAACAAAGGTGACTCGGCTTTGATTTGTCGTATCTGATTGATATGTGTTTAATAAAACATTCGTAAATTATGATACACTTCAGTCTCTTTGAAGGACCCAAGGTACCTCAATTTAGTATTTCATGCAAGTTCTTCATGGCATACGGCTCTTCCAAGCCTCTTTACCCAAATGAATATTTAAGTAGCTATTAGTACATTGAGGCAATGAGTCATTTGGGGGAATATTGCGCATTGAGACGTAGAAATGTTGGATATTAGAATATTTTGATTGTGTTGCAGTTGTACTAACACGCCAGTGCTAATCTTTGGAAGATTATTAGGATCGACTGCTTAACAATTATGGAAGATATGAATCATTGCATTGATCGAAATGAACAGACAATTAATCCGCTCTTATCTCCTTGAGGAAGGTGCATCCGATTAAAAAATCATAATTTCGAGAGTTACAATGAACACGCATTGTTACATGCACATTTTCTTGCTGTTAAACATGTTGATTTTGAATAATATTGATCCAGCATACACAAAAAGCATGCCAGTTCTCGGAAAGGCTTTTAAAAGCAAAAACTTCAATCGGAAATCGAAAGTAACAATGACAGTGGTAATTAACAACGCGTTATAAACTATTCGCAAAAAATTTACATGCTTATTCCACATAAAAATTGGAAAATGCTAATTTGCAGATTGAAATGCTGTCAAACTGTGTGACAAAGGATGCGATAGACAATGTGATATTGGCCGGCGACTGGATGGACTTTTCCGCCTTACATCGATTTTCCTACCGCATGTTCGCCATAAACATCATCGGGATGTCGCAGACGAGTACATTCAAGCGCCACCAACGCTTGATAGGTTCCTATGAGCTGAAAGAGGAGCTAGTAAGGAAGCTCAGATATCCGGCGCATCTCTTCATTGTCTCCGTACCGAGTGGTCCGATCGATGATCTACTGGCCAGGATCAAAGACTCGGTGTTCTGGCATGCCGAGGCCATCTTCTTCTTCGTTGACGAAGATCCTCGGAGCTCCTGTTCGAATGCTACCTCAACACTCGACACCGCCTGGAAATTTAACATTCTGAATGCGGTCTATATGTGCCAAGACACAAACGGAAAAATTCTTTTTTACAACTTTAATCCGTTCGCGAACTTGGCGCCTGCGCACTGGAAAGCCGCAGATTTTGCGATAAATTATCGCAGGAACCATACGTTTATTATTTACCAGATTTTATTCGACGACTTAAGTATTTATTTCTATCTGAACCACGCACACAATACATGGGATTTTGGGTACCCGTCAAATTGGTTCAAACCAATTTTTTTCGATAGTTCTTTACCCAGTTGAAAGCAACCAATGAAATCCAATAAAAATAACTTTATGGGATATTATAAGTTTTTGCACCAGTAAAAAC
>JAXIUT010014524.1:1740-16971 GCA_035586675.1 Eurytoma californica
CTGAAAAATTTACGGTGACACAGTTACGGGAGCTGACTCCGCGAGTATCTCGCGAAATTAGAGAAATTCTGGGCCACGTCGGTGGCGGTCTTTGAGCAGGGCGCATGCTTATTTCTCCGGCTCGCACGCGCATAATATCTCGCGCGGTTTTTCCACCTGGCAGCGGCTCGCATTCCCCGGGCCCTCGCCTCTTTTTCCCACCGCCTCGTTTCTTTTCTTCTCCGCTCCGCCGCAAATAACGAGGGCCGACGGAAATCTTTTTTTCGAGCCGCTCGAGATCTTTGCTCCAGCAGCGAGTCGCTTGCCACGGGCCGCTCTGCTCGCCGGCCAAGCGAATTATTATACTTAGCCGCTGAGATATTAATACATTTCTCCGTTGTAAACAATTTCTCTTGCTCGAGTACATAAGTACTTTTTACTTCAGATTTTTTTCTTGTCAAAGCGTAATTACATAACTACGCTTAACTGTGGTCTTCAAATTAGCACATTACCAGAGTACAGAGCAGGTGGATCTGAATAACTTATATACTAGGTATAAGGAATTTTTTACAACAAAATTTACAGATCAATAGTGTTTAGAGCGATACGTCGATTAGATATGCATCTGCTTTACGAATTGAGTGCATAAACCTCACAAGAAATTTGCAGACACTTTTCAAATAGATTTCAAAAATCTTGTCCTCTCAAAATGTGGAACAATGAAAAACCAAACGAAGCGAGTGAGTCGAACTTCGAGTGGTTGAGTTTTTTCTGAAAAAGAGTGATTTTTTGAATTTTTCACTCTTCTACATTATGAGAGTTTATACACTAAGAATATACATAAAAAGTAATGTTTTGCACATAGAGTATCAGAATAGTACATTTAGTTATTATATACATTCAGTTATTATTTACAAGTAATTTAGATTAATAAACTGTACCATTGAATTTAAAAAATTAATTAATAATAAGATTGAATTATATGAAGTGCAATTAATATTGATTAAGCAATTGAATAAAAAATGAGAAAGAATTAATTTAGCAGTATCTCTAGGACCAACGTTGTAGTTTCGTAGGAGCGCAGTTAGCCCGAGCTTACTTAGGGGAATTAATCAGCGAGCGGATGGAGAAAGCGCCACGTAAGTCGAACTCTTCGATGATTCCTCCGGTGTAGGGGGAGGCAAAAGTTGCGGGATCCGCTTGATTTATCAGGCAAAAATTTCTCCGTCCCCCAGGCCGCTTACGCGGCGGCGGCAGTCCGTTATAACCGTTTCGGCCAGCTCGCTTCACGGGATTAGAGCCGCTGTCTCGGATGTCGAAGCTAAGCCCCGCTCGTGATACGGGATTATGCTTGCTTGAAATATCGCGCGCGCGCGCGCGCGGGGAGAGCCGGGGCTGCGGCGAAGAATCGAGGCGTGAGATGACGGGGGAGTCGGACCAGCGTCTTCGCCGCTGAATAATTTATTCCCTCTCGTTCTGCCGAATGCCGCCGCGGCTTTTAGATCTATCTCCTTCTCTCTCTTCCTATCTCGCTCACTCTCACTCTTTATCGTATTTTTTTTCGTGGGGATTTGGACTATTCTAGTGTTTCGATGTATAAAAAAGGAGAGGGGCTAATGGGAGTTTTCGCTTCTGTGTTTAAACTTCGTCTCAGTGTTTAGAGTGAGTGATGGTTTCGGAAATTGAGTTTTCTGTTTTTCTGATATATTAGTCATGAAAGCTTCCACGATTTCTCATTTTGCGCTGAATAACTCATTCCGCGTGTAAACAGATAATAGATATTTCGTATGGATGCAATTTAAAATATTCATGGGCTTGATGCATTTGCGAGAGAAGCAATTCTTTAGTATTCAAATGAAATCGCGAGTGTCGAATAAACGAGAAAAATAATTAAAATTAAACTTTCAATCAGTAAATAATTTATTGTTCATCGGCGAGCGATCGGCTTGAATTTATATTACCTCGAGTTTCGGCAATTTTTCGATACTACACCCGTCCGGAGCGGCGCTCAAATGAAATTTCTAGCCGAGCGATTTCGCTTTGATCCGCGTGTAACGAAATTCGGAATTAACGATTAATTATCGCGTAACAACTGGCCGGGTTTATTTTTATGCCGGCGCAACAATTGGCGAAACGAAGGGCCGTAATGAAAGGCGGCGCACGCGCCGTGTAAAATCTAATGAGACATCGCGACATTCGAAACAGTCTAATCACGAGGCCACTAACTAAAGACTCTCCTCGGGCTAAAACCCGAGTCAAAGGGTTTCCGCTTGGGGGGTCGTAACGAACTTCAAGGTCTGCGAGGAAGGATAGCCGTCCCTCCGCAGCGGCGTTTCGAAACCGATCCTCCAAAGGAATTAGACCGTGTCGCGCCCTTCTTAATCCCTCCTTATTTCCTCAGGCTCGTGCGAGTTCGGCGAAGAAAAGTAATCCGCGCGGGGGACCAGACTAAGCGCAATGTTGTGTCGAAGAGCATTTTCGCCTGATGTGTACAATAACCAAACTGTGTTTACGTATTATTACATTTATTTTAATGTTTTATGTAAAATAAATTTTGAGGATTATATTATAAATATTTAATTGATTATGAATGCACATTTATGTAATTTCTTTTCTCTTTTGTTTTGTTACAGGTGAGTTGGATTATCCTTTTCCTACTCTGTATTACTGGAATATTCTACTCACGTGAAATATAAGGTACTAAAATGGTAAACAAAACAAAGTTTCGTTAATAAAACTAATAATTTATTCAGCGAAATATGATGTTATAGAAAAATAATTTTCGTGCTACTACCCCGTGGGAATAGAATAATTAAAATTTGAAAATTATAAAAGCTCTTAATATTCTCAGTTCACTACCCTCTCGGCTCAACTGATCATTCAAGGACTGGATTCAATTTTCGAAATGATCGATGAGTATCGCGCGGAATCTAAAGCAGCGGCTCCAAGCCTCGCCCCGGCCTGGCGTTTAAAGCCGACAAAGCGAGGGCATCGGCATCGGTCTAGAGTGGATACATCTTGCTGCCCCCGTCCTCTTTCAAAATCGATCTGTCAAAAACGAGCGGCGCTCGCGCGCGCAATTGAATTATCAGGGGAAACAGCGAAAGTCCCTTATCTGCCCCGGCGAGATCGATCAATTACCCGGGCGAGCGCTAAAGCGACGCGCCTTTCGCGTATCGGATTTCCCTATCTGCTCCGCGGGCACCAGGCTCCGAGGGAAGCTCGCGTATCTCCGGGGCTGACGGCGACGTCTATTTCCAGCGGACGGGAGAATCCCGCGGCCCTTTGAAGAGATTTTGACGTAATTATAGACAAATTGTCGGTCCGGATTGAGGAGTATCCCAGATAAGCCGGAGTAATTTCGGCGAAATTGCTCTATTGTCGCTTATTAAAGGCGAGATTTATCGCGCGCCGCGCCGTTATAATAGTTATTTATTTTGCTGTAAATTATATTTTACGGAGGTGCGATTTTGATAGGAGATCGGGTATACTTTCTTGATGTTCTTTTCAATTTTCTTTTTTTTTTTTTGAGAAGATAATTTATGTAAGTTCGCGGTGAGTAAATTTTCATTGTGCGGAGGATAATGGATTAGCCGAGATAATTTTCGTTTTGCGCAAACAAATACATCACCTGCCCAAATAATCTTAATCTGCATCGCAATCATTGTGCCTCCGCTCGTTTTATCTCCCGCGAAAAAAGAGGATCTCGCTTCTGCACTGCACGCGCGCCGCCCCGGACAAAAGAAAGAAATGTACTTTCCAAAGTTTTTTATGGCGCGCAAATAAGTGCAAAAGAACGATGCGACGATAAAGTTGATTGAAGAGATAGATCGAGTTTTAAATTTTAATGAGCAAAAATGTAGAGAGTTAAAAAAATGTATTCCTCGCTAAATTCTTACAAACATTTAAAAAATTATAAAATCGATAATAATAAATATACATTCTCCTTTCATAATGTGGAAGAGCGAAGAACGACTTGATTCGAGTGAAAACTGAGTCAATCCCTTTTCTGACAAAGAATGATTTTTCACTCGAGTGAAATAATAAGTGATTTTTCTTTTAATTCTTGATTTATTCTACACTATGAGATTCTGCTATACAAACAATTTTGAGCTTCCTTATATATCCTTATTATTTTCAATCATATTCCATTATCACAATTCGTGCGAAATGAATCATCAAAATCAAACGCATGCAACATCGGCGTATGAGAAACAAATAAAGCCCTTGTGCATATCCCACGTCAAAAACGCAGACAGATTCCGGAAAAGCCTCCTCACGTTATTCCAACGAGCGCGAGTGGCTCGTTACCTTCGCGGAACGCGATAAGCTGCATATACGGCCGCCGCCGCGGGGCGAATCGGAGGTTCTCACGTGTGCGAAAAAAGAGAGGAGCCGGAGCTCATCCGAGCGCGCGCGCGCTTGGTGTCGACTGTCCCGGCTCGGCGTGGGAGACGTCTTTTCGAGCGACGACTTCTTCAAACGTCGACGCGCGCCGAGGGTAAACAACGCGCTCTCCTTAATGAGGCCGCCAAAGCCGTCGGCGGCTCCGCTTACTAAAGCGTCGGCGCGCGCTTGCGAAAGACTGCGGGGGTAGGCATTCACGAGAGTGTCATATTCAGGTTGACGACTACTGGAATTTATCGATCTTTAACTGCGACTGCGGTGTAGGCGTTGCGTATTGCATAATTTTATATTGATTATAATTTCTATTATTGAGGTAGAATAAAAACTCCTTTAACTTGACTTTAACGGACCATCTCTTATTTGTTGGCTTATTTTATTAGGCCGACGTTTCGGCCATTTTTTATGTCTTTAATCTTCCGAGAATTTGACAATATACAAGTCTCACTAAGAGACTATGTATAAGTTCATTTAAATTTTTAACGATGTTTTCTTAAACTGATTTGTAATTGTAAGCCTTGAAAAGGGGCATAAAAAATGCCCGAAACGTCGGCCTAATAAAATAAGCCAACAAATAAAATATGGTCCGTTAAAGTTAAGTCAAAGGAGTTTTTATTCTACCTCAAACAACTACCTAAGGACAATACAATCTTCAATTTAATTTCTATTATTTTTATTTATTTCAATTTTTTAAGTGAAATGCGGTAGTGTATGTTGGGTCGGAGAATGCATTAATTGATGCGCGGAACTATTGAATACTGCATGTAGTCCAAAGCGAAAGTATTTGCCGAATGCTGCAAGCAATGCAATTTTGAGTTTGAGTGAATTTTTCGATATGCTTTTCATCGTTCTGAATAAGTTAATAATACTATTTTTTGCAAATTCTCTTTCAAGCAATGTTCACTAGCACTGAAGTTTATTATTTTAAAATTTTTCGAGTACCGAGAGTGGAATTTTCTGTACGCTTTCAATCTTAAAATAAATTTTAAATAAATCTATACCTACCTACTGAATAGTCAATGCTCGCAGAAGCTCACAATAAATTAAATGAGCAAACACGCCACCCCAAGCCGAAACAAACTTCCTCGATCATTGTTACGGATGCCAATTACATTTTAAATGAGACAGTTTAAATAATTGTTTATAAAAGTTCGACTACGTACAGCAGGAAATTATTTATTCAAACGATACATATTTAAGTAAGTAAAGCACGTTGGAGCTGTTTTTTATGACAGTTAAAAAAAATCCGTCGCATTAGGTGTAATAAAGGAAATAAATCGTCTAATCTTTAAAAAGTAAAGATATTTACTTTTTCCCTTTGCCCGCAAATTCACGACTTTGTCGGGAGCAATCACTGAAAACCAAGCTGCATCGGTGCTCGAGCTCGCGGGGGTGCATGCAGCGGTTCACCTCCCGGCGATCGTGTGCACACCGGACCGGAAAAAATCGAGCGTGACTAATCAGGCCCCGAATTACCCTCCTTTCGGCGTCGCGGCACCTCCAGAACTGGGATACGCTAACGGAGCGCCGGCCGCGATCGAAGAGCCCGGGCATGCTAATCGCCCCGCGCGAGAGGAGTCACGAGGCTCACGAAAAGAATCCGCGCGCGTGCATATAGCGAGCGAGCGGCTCGAATTTTCCGTGCGAGCGGCTAATTTCCGAGGCGTGAGAGCCACTGGGCGTCGTCGGCGCGAGCGCGGGGGCGAAAATTGAGCCGGCGTGGAAGTGCCGCCTCCCTTTTCCCAAAGCGCGAGCGCACCTTGCGCTCTCACGTACGCGATGCGCGAGGCACGTACCGCCCGAGCGCCGTATCATGCCTAAATAAGCATCTCGCCGTACCTGCACTTCGCCTGAAACGAATTCAGCGCTCCGACGTGGCGTGTGATCTCCCCCCCTTCCCTCTCTCTCTCTCTCTCTCTTTCTCTTTTTCCTCTTTGGCCTGCCGTTCGCCAGATCCGTTTTGCGAGAATTCGCCCGGCGTGCTTTACGATGAGAACTGCTATAGGCGCGCGATGCGGATAGGAAAGTTGTTGTGCCTGATGATGTGAAGTAATCATTCGACTACGTGGCTGCAGCTGCGAGATGTGGTGTTATTAAAATTGGATTGGTATTTTTTCAAGTTGCGTGCCATTAGCTTTTCATGAGTTGTGGGAATAAATTTATACCTCGGCTGCCAATTTCACTTTTTTAAAGCAGGAATTTTGACTGAAAAATGTAGAAATATTGAAATTTTAAAACCAATAAACAAATATGCAATTGGAATGATAAGGGATAAATTTGCAAATGTTAATTTTAATTACGAAACTCATGACTACAGAAATTCATGTTGCCTTTTTATTTTTCAAGGTTGGTTTAAATTATTGATTTAAAATTTATTTAATTAATTAAATTTTATATTTAATTAATTGAAAATTCACATTTGTTATTTAGTGAGTTTCAATCAATAGTCATCTTCAGATATTTATACAATTTGTCTGATAATATCTAATGTTGAATTAATGAATTGCCACTATTATTAGTGAATTTTCACTAAAAATTAATGAAAACAGTTTCACTATTGAGCGAATAGTGGGCTCGTTTTCACCAATTTTAGTGGTTTTTTACTAGTTCAATTTTGGAGGGTAAATAGCTAACTTATAGTCTGTACAACCATAAATTATTAGGTTTATTAAGTAATTTAAAAAATGTGCCTCAATATTTTCAAAACATTAATTTCCAAAAATATTAAAAACCATTCGTGCAAAACCTATTAGTGCGATACATCGACCGACACGAGATCGAAATCGGAAACCTAAACATCGTGCAGGTACACAATGCCCAGATGACAATCCTTTTTCCGGTAATGAAGCCTGAAAGCCGGCCGGAATTCGGTCCACAAAAGCCACATTAGTCAGCGCGGGGACAACAAAGAAAACTTTTCTCCCCGGCACTCGGCGCTCCACTCGACGAATCTACATCTAAATCCATATCTAAATCTCCGCGGTAATCTCGGGCGAACTGAATTCGCTCGTTTGCACGGCCGGCGGTCGGGGCTGGTTTCGCGTCGTCGGAGGACCTCGGCGGATTCCGCAGAGGGGCTTATCCGGGAGGCCGCGGCCCCCGTCGATGCACCGCTCGACGTCTCGAAATTCCCGGTCTCCTGCGTCGCGGTTACGGATGAACGAGGGCTGATCCGGAGCGCCGCCGCAGCTCGACACCTACCGTCTTTCTCGCTCTGTCTCCCGCTCCTTTTTCTCCGCGCGATCGATAATGCCCGACTCTTGTCTCGCGGTGCCTTTTCTGCCTTTTTGCTCTGGCTCTCTCTCTCTTTCTAACTTTCTCTTTCGTACGTCCTTTCTCGGGCAAAGATCGGTTATTCTATTCGTGGACGCCTTTCTAGAGGAAAAATTGCTGACGGGAGTAAAATAAAATTGCGTTTAAAACGAGAATTGACGTTGCTATTGTTAGGCTAGCCTGAAAACATTTTTGTTGCCACTAATGTACACTGAGAAATTTCCTTCTTCTTCTTATTTGATTTTCATGATCATATAATTACTGTAGCCAAAGAAGATAAATTTTACCTATACCACTATACTACAGTAAAAATTACTTGGTCTAGAAACAAAAGTTTATAATTATAGCATTTTTGTGTACCAAGGCGTTTTGTTTTTGGCATTTTCTGGAAAAAGTTGCGGGGTACTCTCTAAATTTGAATAAGTGAAATTCGTCCAAATGCAATTATTTAACGAGCATAGTCATTCACTTATATTAGAATGAGTGAATCACTATACACGTTAAATAAGTGCATTAGGACGAATTTCACTTATTCAAATTTAAAGAGTATGAATTTTACCGGGTATCCATCGCTCGATCCATCGGGTATTGCTTGTACGTATAAGATCAATAATTCATTTATATTATCAGAATAAATTTTATATGAGGTTATATGCTCGATAGTCTTATTCGTTAATCGTTTACTTGGATGCCTCTATATTTTTTATCCAACTTTTTCCTAGATATAATTGTTGTTGTAAATATTTCTGATGCGCGTAAAAATTAAAAGTTTTAAATAAATATAATAATAATATGATTTGGCAATAAAGAGGATATATCAGTTTACCAGTAATATTAAGCTGTTTGTCGAGTAA
Organism: Eurytoma californica; assembly: GCA_035586675.1. Classification (NCBI taxonomy): domain Eukaryota; kingdom Metazoa; phylum Arthropoda; class Insecta; order Hymenoptera; family Eurytomidae; genus Eurytoma; species Eurytoma californica. Next base: position 10,251 of record JAXIUT010014524.1, read on the forward strand.
ATAAAATAAAATCTTCAATAACGTTGTATCAGCAGTGTGTCAATATGCCCGCGTAAAAAAAATTTAAATAGCATTTACATTGAGCAGGTTTCCACGAATAATTGAAAAAATTCCAGCGTATCAAGTGTTGTTATACTTCCGAGAACGATGGCTTACAGTGCACAAAAAAGAGATTCCAAAGGATTCACTGACATTTCTGTAGATCTGCTTCTTTTCTTTATGTAGTGTATTTACTTACACTGTATCGTATGCCGTTATTCAGCTCGTTTTAAAGAGGCTGTTTTATTAGTTCACTCTTTTAGCTTTTTCTTCGCCCTCCAGGGATTTCTTTGAATAAAATAACGAATACTTTGCCTAGCTTTTATATCCTACGAAATTAAATTTTTGAATGAGAAACATAATACCGCAGTTTTTATTTTAAAATGTTTAAATAACACATTTTATATTAGAAAGTATCTTTTCGTGTTACAATATTTGTATAATTTCACAAAATAATAATTATAGTATGCTGTAGAAAAGAACAAAAAAAAGTAGAAAATGTGATATATATCCTTTAAGTGCAGCAAAATTACGAAATCTAACATCGAAGATTTGTACACGTTTGTATTGTACACGTTCGTGACGAGTGCTCGCGATCATTTCCCTGCCACCCTCTTCACCCTGGAGGGAATCGATTCCAACGAAGAAACGAAATATCGCTCCTCGCTGTGGGAATGATACGGAAACCCGCCGCGTGCCCAGCATCGGCCAAATGGGAAAAAAGGCGGACACGAGTGTGTAGTGCACACGCGCGCGCGCGCTTCCCAAATTTCAAAAGACGGAGCAACGAAAGCAGATCCGGGGATTAAGCTACCGGAGCTTTTTCACCGAGAGCCCGGTGTAATAGTATCGCCTAAAAGAGGGCTTATCGGGGTCCGGGGGCAGGAAAAGGAGTCGCGAGACCGGCCGATTCAACGGAATTCCACGGAACGACGTGTGTCGCCCGATCGAGAGTTTACCCCCCCTTTTTTTTATTCCTTCGCTTGAGAGGCAAACGGGGGATGGCGAATTTGTATAATGCATGTAAGTTTGCGGATTTCCTCGTGAATTTTAGCGGAGCTTTGCGGTGGACGGTGCTATTCTTGAAAGTCTCGGTGGTCTGGGGCTTCGTTTAGAAAGTCAAAGTAGGATTCCCGAAGGTTGTTTTGGAAAAAAGTTACTTTGGGATATAGGACGTCGTTAGGGGGACGAAAACAATATTATGCAAAGCTTGTTTATGCGAAAAGGTAAACGTTGGAATGGGAAGTTTAAAAATAACATTAATTCAAATCAAATCGTTGGATAAATTTGAAGCGGTCGCGTGTGAATCTAAAATTCTGTCAGTGATTACTTTTAAATTTGCACTGAGAGCAAGAAAATTTGCAAGTCTATACTGAAATAAGAGTTAACTAATGCAGGTGAATTTAAAAGCGGCAGAATGATTAATTTTTGCAGTGCATTTCATAATTATTTAAGTACGAGTAGTGTCGAATTAATTTTAATGTCAGCTGGTCGATTAATTACTATAATGAACTTTAAATTCACAGAAGAATTCTCATGATCATACCATTTAATCTACAGTAAAATTTAAAGTTAATTTTATTAATAATAAAATTTATGATTGATTAAAGATAAAATTATGAATATATGGTTGACCGAAAAACATGATTATCAATATTATATTGTAAATCCTAAACGATTGAATAGAAACTGAAGAAGCAGGTGCTTTCACTTACATGGTTTAAACTCCAAAATTTGTATAGATTATCTTAAAGATATACATTCAAATAAAAATAAAAATTTGTTTATTAAAGTATTTCATCTGACCTCCAAATATTCGTAAAAATATTTTGAGCTTTATTTAAGAAGCTTCAATTAAAAGTGATCAAACTGAACTTCTTTCTTGAAAAAAAAGTAGCGAGTAGCACAAATTTTATATCGCCCGTGTAAAAATCCTCCCGAAGGTCCCCATCGGTATCGATAAGCCGTTCTCAAGACACGGCGCTCTCCACTCGGCGTCGTAAAAGCGAAGCCCGGCAACAATAAGCCGATCGCCGCGCTAATTTCCCGCTCGACTCCTATACACGTCGCTCAAATTCTCAGGTGGGCTCTCGGTGGTCGCGCGCGCGTTTAGATGACCACTTCGCGCTCGGGCCGTTATACACGCGTTCGGCGTCTTTCTCGCGGGCGACCGCCGTTTCCGGGGCGTAATGGCCCTCAATGGGGCTCTCGTCGGCGCGGCCGCATCGACCGGCCCCCCCGGTATATTTTTATTCATTCCGCGAGGAGGAGGACCGCGCCGACGCTATTTGCGCGGCCACGCGGCCATTGGTATGCCGACCGCACTTCCGCCAGGCCGAGAGCCCCGCTCCTCTCCGGCTTCGCGCGCATCGCTCTTCAACTCCAGCCCTCTCCGCTCCCCTCGTTTCTGTCATTTTTCTTTGAGCACCCAGCGCTTCTTTTCTTTATTTCTTTGTTTTTTCTCTTTTCGCTTCCCATGAGAGGTGCGCATTGTTTTGTCGCAGCGCGACTGCGTTGTTTGCTCGGTGTGGTGTATCATTTTCTTCTTTAAATTACATGTGTTTATTATTATGTATTTTAATTTGGGATATTTTTAATAATGAAAAATTTGAAGGTAGGAAATCCAAGGCAAATATCAATTACATTTCATTTAGAAGGCGTATTATTTCATTTTATTTATACCCAGAGAATGGTTCAATGAAAATTACTCTCATATTTTTATAAAAATTACTATGCAGTTAGTAACATTCGAATCACGTGATCTTTTTCATAAAAATTACTGAAGACAAAAATTGCCATGAACATGGTAAAAAAGTCATTTTTTTTATATTTTTTACAATGTTGGTTAGTATTTTTTATCAACCAGATTACATCATCTCAAGATTACTAAAAACATAGTAATTTGTATCGTACCATTCTCTGCGTGTAAGAATGGAGACTACACGAGATTTTTTTTTATTTTATTTATTTTCTGAAGTAGACTTCATAAAAAACATGATGTAGTAAAAAAATAAAAAAACTTAGCCTAAATCGAGCTTTTAAAATCCTCTAGAACCAGAGAAAACCAACTTTGAACTCTAAAAAAGTAGCTTTTTTCAAAATAGTGCTGGTGATGAAATATTTTATCTTCGTACTTAAGATTGAAGATATAATTTCTAATCTACTTAATAAAAAGATTTATGGTGTCGAATTATTGTAGGTCATTTTTAAGAAAATTGGCACCAAAAAACCGATGTTTTAACGATTTCCGCGTAGTCTTCATCCCCGTCGTTCGATCAGCATCGTTATAAAAGTAACTGATAAAAATTCATAACACACTTTGAATTATAAAATAATTAAATATTTAATTCTTATTGATGGAACGTGATATGTGCAATCGTCAGCAATGAGCGCTTCAATTAAAATAACTCGAAATCGGGGAAAAAAACGCTCTTGTAGCTTCTTCAGCGTCCGTCGTAGGCAGGCTTGCGGGCTCTTTTTCACGTCCTTCCTCTTCATCGATTAACCTGAAGCATCGCGGACTTTGACGCCGGGAGCTCGCGGAACCGTGGATTTCTCCTCTTCTTGCCGGCGTCGAGGCGGCATCCTCGGTCGCGGGTGCTGCTCCGGAGGCGCTTCGGCATTCTCGCGCGTCCTTTTTGCGGCCGCGCGCGCTCGCCTCCCTCTCGGATCCCCCGGCTCGCGACACCACGGCGAAACTGGTATGCGTAATGTACGTATACATATATACACCGGTATGTATGCTCATATATATATGTATATATAAACCACGAGCACGCGATACTCGCACTCGAGGGACGGAACTCCTAATGGGCTCGCCTTTCTTTCACTCAAAGTCACGGCGCGCCGATTCCCGACGTAGATTGCGGCCGCCGCGGCTCAAGTTCACTGGCACCTACGTATCTGCCCTCGCTCTCTCTCTCTCTTTCTCTGTGGCCGCTCATCGGGAAGTTTGGTTTTGCCGCGACGTCCCTTGAAATGTAAAACGGACGCGTGAGTGATGAGACTCCGAAGGATTCGAGAACGCGAAAAAAGCCGTTTCTACGAACGGTTGTGCATAGAATGTACCGATCGCATCTTATTAATTAAAGCTCTCGGTCCCGTCGTCGGCCTGTCGTTTGATTGATTGCGAGTGAATTGCTCCAGATACGCGGGCTACGGCCGTATTTTTTTCAAGCTTTTTATTCGATTTTCATTTCGAGCTTCGCGTTACGTTTCCGCTTTAATTTGTTATAAATTACAATGAGTAAAACATTCAAATGACGGAGGCACGTGGAATGCAATAAATTAAGGGCAATTAATCATGCATTTTCAAAGACGGACTTTGACGTAAATCACTCGTATTTTTAAGAATAAAACACTGTAGTACTGACTAAATATAAATAGGTGAAAATTTAATTGCAAAAGTATAAATGTATATCGATTTTTCTTGCTTTTCCTAAAACCATAGTTTGAAATTAAATAAATAATTCCCATTTTTATTTCACATAGTAGAATGAACAGAATGCATTTAGTTTGAAGTAAATTTGTCAAATCTGTATGTCCACAAAAAATATAAAATTAATTCTAATCAAATTTTTATATTTAAAAAACTGACAACTTTTTTAATTTTGCAAGACTTCCTTAAATAGTGTAAATTTCAAATAAAATCAATTTTTCTTATAAACATACTTTGCTACAAACTCCTTCAACAGGTATACATCCGAAAATAACATCTGCATCGTCTCTTGTATATCCGCCACCCACAATTCACGTACCCTAAACTAAAAAGAAACCTGCATGAATATTCAAAAAGAGCGAAAATAACAGTACCCTCCATAAAAACTTCGAAAGGCGAGCAAGTAAACAACCAGCCCGGCGATCTTCAAAAGATCTAGATCATCGACAGGATGTAGGAAGCTCGCCTAGGTGCAGGAGACCGCGCGCCACACCCTCGAGCTTATACAGTGGCGCGCGGTATCAGGCCGAGGGGGGCAGACGTTAAATATGTATCGGGGCGTTCGCGCGTGCCTGCGCCGCGAGTCGATGCTATCGAGGGGACTACGGGGGGCGCGCGACACGCCGAGGGATCCCCTCTCTCTGTCCTCTCTCTTTCTCGAGCGCCTCGCGGCGAGCTCGAAATTCCGGGCGGCGTTCCGCGAGCGCATGCCCGCCCCGACTAATGGACTAATCGCGGCCCGCCGCCCCGATAAAACCCCCGCGATAACGCACGATTCCCACTTCGCGCGATGTTGACGCGCAGCCAGCCGAACACGCACCCGGCGATCGATGACTCGCCGGCCCGGTTAAACTGTAATTGTTCGTCGGCGAACGGCAGCGTAGATTTTCGAAACTTTAAGTGGGTACCTTTTGTGTTAAATTTACATTTTTGAGGCTTGAGTAAGAAGACTATTTTTGGGCTGGGAGGAATATTTTTAGGTAAATTAACGCTTTCGTTAATTTTTTTAGAAAGCTACGTTTCATGTTTAAGTGTTTTTGGTGTTTATTTTGTAAATGAAGAAAAATAATGATGAATTGATGAATTTTCCATTTAAGTATTTATCTTTTTTAAAATCTTTCTCTTTAAAATAGAAGATGATACTTTATTCGCTGAAATATTCTATCAGTCCAGGTATCTGTCAATATATTTAAAAACCTTACAGTTTTCAAGTTTCGAAAAACATTACTACGTGGTATACACGTTTATATAAAATTGAAAAGAATATTTTATAAATTTCTTTAAATAGATTAAAAATTACTTTCGTGCGTTTCTGGTACACTAATCACTCTTTAATTATATCTCCTTAAATTAAATCTAAATTGAACTTAATGAAAGTTTTCATACATTTCAAATCCTGCCGTACAATACATTCAAAGCTAAATCGCTATAACATGCAAAACTAGATCAACTGCATAATGAGCGATTATATCTCTCAAAGCCAAAAAATTTTCTTCCTCAAAAAACTTTTCGCACCCTCGACTCTTGCATCTATCCAAACCAATTAAAATAACGCACTCAGCTCAATGCACTCCTCCATGAAAACTTTTCGCTTCTCGGCGCCTCGCACAAACCCCAATTTTTTTTCCGATCTCACGCATCGCCACGGATGAAGCTATTCTCATTATGAGCAATCGATGCGCGGGAAGTGCGCGCGCGCGCGCGAGGGAGAACGCGCGGCCTCCTCTCCCCGGCGAGCGATCAAAATTCATAGGGCGTTTAAAGCGAGGAGAGCCGGCTCGTTATAATCGCGTACAACGCGAAACGCAGGAATGCCTCTCGCGCTCCCCGAGGAAACATAAATAAAAGGCGGCCTCGGGGTGGTGTAACGAGATTCGGGGCGCGCGATCGATGTCGCGGAAAAAGTCGGCGCGCGAGCAGTAGAGGGAAAAATCTCGCGGCGATAATTAACCGAGGGGGGGAGTAGGCCTCCTCCCGAAGGGCTCTTTCGATGCGCAGGCGCGCGAGGCTATTATTTTCCGCAGCCGCTTAAGGAAGCGGCGGGGCGACTTCTGCTTTTTCCGCTTCCGCGCGCGCCTTCCCTCTTTTTTGCCGCTGTACATTATACCGAGTCGAGTGTACGCCGCATTGAGTTAGCTGGGGATTTTTCTGGGTTTCGGTATAATTTACTGGGTGTTATTGATTTCTTGCTTCCTGCGTAGAGATAGTTGTTTTATGCTGTTGAATTATAAGGCTTTTTTGGCA
>JAXIUT010014535.1:0-21776 GCA_035586675.1 Eurytoma californica
AACATTATGCGCTTGAAGAGGGCAATAATCCTATTGCCGAAACGTCCGCTATAGTTAATTATAACTTGCGTGTTACTTATTATCATCGAAGAAAAAAAAACACCCTAATTAATACAAAAAATGAGTGATACTAACAATATGGATAATGTTTAAATTTTTATTTATATTTTTTAAATGCTCTAAAGAATAATTAAATGAATATTCCTGAAAACGAAGGCATAAAATCTGTAAACTTTTAACAGAAGCATAAAATATGAATTTTATAAACAGTTCAATCGGTTTAACGCTTCAGGAAAAACGAGAAAACTTTAATAGGAATTCCTAAAATGTACGATTAATATTACAATCGGCCTTATTCACTGAATAAATAATAGACATACCATTTGATGTATTTTTAGCCATTTAAACCATAATTTTTTTAAAAGAGAATTAATGTAATATATCCGGTTCTCCCTGAAAGATAAATGCAAATTATCTACACTGTTATATACAGTACATAATTGTTTAATAAGATGAGTACTGCATCTAAGTAGTATTGGTCCTAGTTTGGTCCGGCGACGATCTTTACAAGTGCAAACACAACATCTATCTTATTAATTCGTATAAACCTAATTTAATTATGAATAATATATAATTTACATTCATTTTTCAAGAATTTCATATGAAATGGGCATTTCCTTTCTTTCAGGTTCAAATTTGGTCTCCCTTACAATCATTACAAGGGACATAGTTTCCATCCAATCAAAAATCCTCCGCTGCATTTATTTAAATTTCAAAGAATTCAATACCTATAGAGTTTACAATTTTTTTCAAAAACTTATAAAAAATCTCTGTATTACGATAAAATCAAAATTTTTTTATTTGGGATGTTCCCAGCAATGCTGTCGTTTTCAGGCACGTTCTAAATTCGGTTTTGATCAAATATTCAACTGTGTTCAATTAAAGACTGATACATCGGCACACCAGCAAATAATATTATTTATTTCCATGCTCTTATCAAAAGAACAAGAGCACACCCGATGTGTATCTGTGAAACGAGAAGTTCTATACTACGAAATTCTTGTCGAGCAACTGGTAATCGAGTTATGCATCGACCGGCGTTCAAACCACAATCAATTAGCCGTCCAGGAGCAACGTATAATGCAGCGTTAATAAGAAGACACTGGGGGAAAGAAGGCTCGCTCAAAAGAGAGAAAATTGAAAATATCAGCTGAACGGCGCCTGAATAGGGGACCGTCGGGAAAAGCCAGCAGGGCGAGCGTAGGTAGCGCGCGGTCCGAGGCAGAAAGGCCGGACTGTTGTACGGAGAACACGACCTCACGTACAGTGCACAGCAGCTGAGACAGCTACTTTTACATCGCCACGCTTGATTGGATAACATAAAGTGACAGCGCTACGCTTGGACGCTGTCCACTTGGCAGAAACCGAGCCAGCAACATGAGCTAGAACTCTCCTCGGCTCTCGATTAAAAGCGTTTAATCGCGACTCTGCGCTTTCCAGTTCTTTCTCATTATCGGTGATTTTCGCGTTCAATTGCACTTTCTCTATACAGGCTGTTCGTTCGTCTTTTTTTTTTCTTATGGACAGTATTTTATATTTTTCTCATAGAGGTTGTTCTTTTCTCTGAATGGGGATTCGAATGTAAATTATTTTTAAATACTTTTTTTCAAACAGATTATGTTTTACAGAAAAAAGGCGTGCCAAAAAATTCGAGTTAGCATCTTATCCAACCAAATTATAAGTTAGCTTCTTCTTCCTCTCAGCCGACGGTATACTAGGAAAATTCGATCGATTCTAATCAATCTTTTTATTAACAAACACGAAAAGAAAAAAAAGAAGGTAACGTTAGAGAACGAAGATAAAGAAAAGCGAATAAGACAAAGTTGAAGATAAAATTAACAAGATAAGACAGGCCAAATCTGATATTCTGCTACATAAGAGCAGGCAGTTGTTAAGGATCTCGTTAAGGACACTACAGAAAAGGTCATTGCAACCACAATTTTCCAGCTCTACCACCTACTTACTCTAGGTATAGGAGACATTGATAGAGTCACAACTCCAGAATAAATACAGGGATCATTGGCTATATGATCACAAAGGTATGAGAAGTGAAGAGACTTTTCAGCAGGTCCAATCATGATAGCAAGAGATTTATGCGAATAGAAACCTGAATGTTCTTTAGGTCAGCAAGAAGTTGGAATGTGGTATAAATAATGGTGGAATTTAGTGCCTCTCTGAAGTTGATGGATTATTGAATAGGGATTCGAAGCGAATTGCAGAAAACTAAAAAGGCAATAAGATTTCAGCTCTCTCTTAGTAGAGAAAAGGCTTGATACCGAAAAATCCTCCGGCCCTGACGACTTTCTGAACCTTTTTAAAAAATGCCTCAAAAAAGGATTCTTTTCTAGTCACAACACGGAAATGCAGAATGTTTGACGACCGAGTAATTTAAGTAATTCGCTTATTTTCGAACGCACATACCTCTACGCATTTTTGAGCAAATGTAAGAAGCTGAACGATTCAACCAACCAAGAATGCGAAGCTCAATGGAATGTGAACGTCGAAAAAATCAATACTAAGCTTCCTCTGTACGAAAGCAACAGGGAGATTAGTAAAAAAATTATAGTTTTTCAATAACGAAAGTCTTGAAAAAGTCGAGTAGGTCCGCACGATAGTAACGTTATAGTAGAGCCAGCACACAGGTAGACATCCACACATCAGGCACAATCGCGAACCCACTGCTGACACGCTAAATTTCAGTGCCGAGTAATAATCGGCCCAGTACTCGCCTCTCCACAACTGAGGAAGAGGGAGCAAGAGCCAATCTGAGCCGGCGAGCTCGTTTTTTCTGATTCACTCCGGCACCACCGACGTGATTTAAGCACAAAGAACATTGTTTTCGAAAATGAATGGCCCTCGCGGCCCATTAATGCGTCACTTCTTGGAGAGATGCCCGCGGACGCTGAATAGCCCGCAACTCAGACAATTTGCCAATGCGATAACTTACTGCGAGTTTCGAGAAACTCGTCGACGCTTATGGTCATCTTATTTTTCGAACGCACGCATTGCCAAATGCCTCGACGTGAGCCCCCCCCCCCCCCTTCTCGTTTACTCGGGCGAGAAGACAGATTTATATGGTTTAAAAATGAGGCCCGATCGACTTGGCCATTTCTCCACTTCATTGATTCATCGCTCCATTTCTGCCCTCGCCGCGGTTGCGATCACCGGAATTTTACCCGGAAAAATCGATCGGATGTTCACGATGGACTCCGGGAATGACGAGCCGCTTTATCAAGCTCAGCTTTTTTCCTTTTTAACCGCAGAAAACTTCATTCTACCTCGATTGAATAATAGACTCGCAAGATACGGCCCGGTCCATTTTTAAATCAATTCCATCGAACGGTAAGATTTGCTGAGTTATTTGGTATTCATGTTATTTATATTATTGTTTCATTCATACTGTTAAAAATTTTATGTTTATAATAATAATTATAGGGAATAATTCCACTTAGATCACTTTCAAATAGCCTTAAACACTGCGTTCGAGGGATAACGCTGAAAATTTTCACCAAATTTTCCGGACAGTTTATTTTCTATCGTACTTGGGAAAAAAGCCTTGCATCAGTAGAACCTTGTGATAAATGATCCCGTAGAATGATGTAACAGTAGCGACGCGCCGCGTGAATTTACAGTTGCAATCGAGACCGACCAGGAGTTTTTGGAGCATCGATAAAATACGCGCTGAGCCGAGATATGATGACATCGAGCTGTTATTATACACGACTCGAATTCGTTATTTTTTTCTGTTTTTTTTTAACAACGAGCACAACAAAACTTATTTCATATTCGGACCTCACCATAAATTTGAATAAAGTCAACAAAAGATTTGTTTTTAAAACATAAAAATCGCCACGCGTTCAGCAGCTTTCGCTTATCGGAAGTACTGTTTTCTTTATTATTATTATTATTATTTTTCGTATGTTCAGTCCCGTTGGGACATACAGTACGGGAGGAAAAGGGCATGGCCGTAGCCTCCCCAAGGCAAAGCTTCGCACCCTCTTATACGTGACGACAAAGCGGGAGCCGACCTTCACCCTGCTCGCTTATATCTACCGAAAAGCTTTATGTCCTCCACCGAGAGCTTTCTGCTTTGCTTTCCATTCGCTTGAGTAAATACTCGTCTTTTTTCTTCCTTACTTTTAAAAACGCACCCTTCGTACTCGTTGCAAGTAAGCTTTGCAAAGGGGAAAAACTTAAGGAGGTCAAAAATAGAGCCCCTTCGCGAAAAATAAGTATTTCTGGCGCGCACCGTGCAACCGCCAAAGTAAGCAGATCGGAAATATGGGAGCTCCAATGGTATCGATTTTAGCGAAGGGGGGGGGCGCCCGAGCCAATATAGCACTTTCGGATGCGGGGATTACGAGCCGCGGAATGTTTTTCGCTTCGCCCGCTTTTTTTGCGCCCAGTTGGAATTCGGCAAGTGGCCTGCTAAAAGTAACGTATAGCCTAATAAATATCACCCAATAGAATGCACAGCTCAAGTAATGTTCGCAGCATTTGCACCGGATGGCCTTCCGGGGTACCCGCTTTTCTGCTAGTCTTAAATTGCAAAGAAATTCTGCAACGTCCTTCCCAACCTACCAGGATATATACGTGATATCTGGGACTCTCGATGCAGTATTAGTGAGCATAGACCGAGAAAAAGAGTCGAATAATATTTTTACTATGCATACACCCTCTAAAATTGACTTACTGAATTAAAAATTATTAAAAATGAGTAAACTAAAATTTAGTAGAATGTGCTCCACTAATTTAATTTTTGAGAGAAAGCAAACCTGAAAGTAATAATTGTTACACGGAAAATGCTTTCGACTATTTATCATCCGCTGTCGAATATGCGCTTTCTGAAATGAGTAAAAATTATATAACGGCTATTCGGCTGTTGAATCTCGGAGTTTCGGCGATCTAATTACGTGGCGTTCCTTTTCACTCCGGCGAGTGAATCTGAAATTCGGGGAGCGAATCGCCGAAAGCAGCGCTGATGGCGCTACCGTCACTCGGCGAATAAGTCGTCGCTCCTAATGAAGAAAAGCACATTCCATTTCTTCCCGGCGAAAAAAAGCACATTTCATTTCTTCCCGGCGAAAAAAAGCACATTTCACTTTTTTCCAGACGAAGAAAAGCACAATTCAAATCTGCCTCGAAGAAAAGCACTTTCCGGAATTTAGCCGCGAAGAAAAGACCTTTTCGGATTTTGCCGCGAAGAAAAACACATTTAGGAATTTTCAAGTATTTTTCACGGAAATCATGCATAATGTGCTTTTTTTGAGGGTCTAACCGCACAAATTTTTAAGAGGACGTTTATTACACTGTTTTAAAACTTTTACGTTTTTTTAATAATGTCTGTTCTTCAAGGAGGAAACTCACGAAATGTACTTTTTTCACTGGAATCTCGTGAAATGTGCTTTTCTTTGCGGGGAACTGCAAAATGTGTTTTTTTTCGCGGGAAACTCGCGGAATGTGCTTTTCTTCACGGAAAGCGTGAAATGTGCTTTTCTTCGCTAGGAACGATGAAATAACCTAAACTACTTTCCCTCTACCGGTATTATGTTCTCCATTACTATTTTTTTTTTAACCCTTTCTATAGTTCATGCAATAAAAAGTAATTGAAAGTTACAGTAAATTTTATTGTTTTGTCTACATAGAATTTACGACTATAATTATTTTATTAGATCTAAAGTAAAATTTACTATAATAATGGTAAAAATGATTAAAATTTTAACAGGAATGTTTACTATAAGTACTAGTGTACGCCACACTTTACTAGAAAACCTGGTAACTTTCTGGTAGTTTATGAAATAGTTTTTTTCAGTGCAATAAAATTTACTATACACTTTATTACTTTCTAGTACTTTGTACTATCGATAATATAAGCTGTTACTGAAAAAGTAACAATAGATACTACTATTGTAGTATCAAATACTATGCTCTGGTTTATTAGGTTGTGCAGTAAAATTATTAATTGACTTTTTCTCAATGATGAAAGCGAAGAAAGAGAGAAGGATAGCAGAGATAGCTATATTTACACGCATATATTTGTATCTATGTGTACGGGTGCAGTGCGTTAAATAAATTGTTTAACCGATCAGTATGCGCATTGTACTTTGTTAAAAGAAATATTGGAAAGTAATTTAACGGGCAAAACCCCATAAGTTATCCTTTCAAAGCGCGGTATCGAGCAACGCAGCATCGGGCGGCCGGTTAAATTGAAAAGCGCTTTACTCGCGGCGGCCGTAATTTAAGAACTGCCCCTCGAGATTTTTATCATTATTCCAAACGCGAGCGCAAGCCCCCGTCCCGGAAATTTATTCTTTTCTAAACTGCGGTGCTGGGAGGCGCCGTTGCGACGCAGGTAAGCCCCCCCCCCCCCCCGCCCCCGGTCGTATATCTTTTTCTAGTACGTGCCAATGAAGGTGTAAAGAAACATCCCTCCTCGCCGCGGCGGAGTTTTACGCCCGGGACTTTATGGTTATATTTATTGCCCCTCGAGCGCCCCCCAGCGAGAAGTGATGACGACGTAACGAGTCAATAAACCGATTCTGTACTGCGAGGCGCGACTTTCAGGAAATTGGCGTACCGCGCTCGGGCAACGATCCCGACCCCGCTGAAGGGGACACCCGATCTTTTTACCATCGTAATTTCGTGGATGCACTAACTGTTAACGCGCGCTACACCGCGTCTAGACTGACCCGTCAGCTTCATTCTTTTTACTTAACGTTTCTGTAATAGGCAGAATTTGCAAAATTTACGAATATTTATACAATACCTTTTGTTTTAAACTGATAACAATTTGTTTAAATGTAAACGAAAGTTACAATTTAATAATTTATTATAATCAACCACTATAGCTGAAGCGTTTATTCACGATTATCGTCTGAAAGAGTATTGACAAGCAATAATTATACCGGTCTGATGAAAAATAATAGACGACGCGTGAATATATTTATCACATAAATACAGTAGTAATCATCTATATTGAAGTAATTCGTAACAATATCAGTTTGCACAAATTCTTAGCGATTTAGTTTCGTTTGACCAGCATTCGATTTGTAGAGACTCATAATCATAAAGTGAAATTTAATGTAAACTATTATTGAAGGCAAGATAAAGCAAGATTTTTAAAAGTGAAAAGCAAAGAAGAATGAACCACTATTTTCAATTTTAAATGAGTTAGCACCTCGTTTCAAACAAAAACGAAACGCTAACTTTCTTTTAAATATAAATGAGACACTTAACTTTCCAGAATACGTAGGAAATTGCACTTGGTTCGATGTCACAGCGAGCCTCTACTCGTAACCATAATCGCTGCGCTGAGCGTTGCAAGTGGCGTCGATTTACGCGTGCACTTGAAGCACCAGAATTTCACCGGTGGGAGCTTTTCGTGGCTCTTTCGACTTTCCGCGGGCAACTTGGAACGGGGCTCATATCAGCGCGTATCATCGCGCCCGATTCACAGTCCTCCCTCCCGCAGGAACCATAAAGCCATGGAGATGATTTAAACACGGTTTAATTGGTGGCTCCAGGAACGGCGCAGTGGTGCTCAAGACACGATTGCAAGAGTCAATTTCACGAGATGATCTATGTCTTCAGTTATTATCATCTCTCACCCCTTCGTCAATATATTATATTACAAAAGAGTAGTTTCACCAGCCGCCAAGTGAAAACTATCAAAATATCAAAACTACACATAAAAAAGAAAACAGCAGGTATAACTGTTTCACACTACGAAAATTTAATTCATTAGAAAAAAAAATAGCATTGCAAAATCAATAAAACTAACATTTCTCGGGGTAAAAAGAACAGTTTGTTTCAACTATAGTAAAATAAGCTGTCAGACATTTCTACAATAATAAAAATTCTAAATTTTTAAAACGTAAATTGTACATTTCTGCTATAAATACCTATGAAAGTGTTGGAAGGAGAGCAAGCTGCGTGGCGAGCTGATGACGAGTGCGCGCATGTGCAGCTATGTTTGTTGTGGTGTATGCTTGAGCGAGTGCGGCGTTGCGCACAAGTGCGGCAGACGGACGCCGACCGGCTAGGTGTAAGGAGCGTTTATTTAGGAGTTAGAATAAAAACCATAAAGAAGATTTCATGCGAGTGTCTTGTTTTATTCACCTAATCCACATCCTCGTGAGGCCCTCCTGGCTCAAATACTATCAGAAAGTAAAATAAACTTGACATTTTACAGCTGAATCTGTGCAAAATATTGAATCAACTGTTTACTTTTTTCCGTGTACTTTACTAATAAATGATAACGCTGTTAAATGTAAAAAAAGAGAAAAAAATATTTTTGCTAATAAAACCCT
This sequence comes from Eurytoma californica, assembly GCA_035586675.1. Classification (NCBI taxonomy): domain Eukaryota; kingdom Metazoa; phylum Arthropoda; class Insecta; order Hymenoptera; family Eurytomidae; genus Eurytoma; species Eurytoma californica. The sequence continues at coordinate 8,370 of JAXIUT010014535.1, forward strand.
TCTTGCTAATAAAAAATATCGATAAAAATTAAATAGTATATTACGTACTTAGCCCTGTATAATAAGAAATGTCTCAGATCACATGTAATTGTCGACCGAAGCGAAGCCGAGGTAGACAAACATGTGATCTGAGGCTTTCTTATTGTACAGGGCTAGGTATGTACACTATTTTTCGTCTTAGCGAGGCCGAAATTACAAACTCCCGATCGGGAGCCGGGAGGGAAGTTGGTACTTCATTTACCTTGTAACGTGCACTTTAGTGCCGTTGGATTTTTTATAAGGTTTCGTGTGCTGGACCCGATTAAGCCTTCGCGAACGAGATAATCCAGTAGCTCACCGGCGTCATATAATAGACGACCGTATGTTGCTAGTTGGTCGCTAAGGATTTTATTATTGAGAAATGATTTGATAGCTCATCGGCGTTGAGTAATTGACGACCGCGTATCGCTAGTTAAATCGTTTCAGGTTTTTTGAAAATAATTCGATAGCTCATCGGCGTCAAGTAATTGACGACCACGTATCGCTAGTTGAATTATTTGAATTTTCAGTGATTTTATAGCTCATCGGTGTCGTGTAATAGACAACCGCGTGTCGCTAATTTAATCGCTCTTAATCGCTTAAAATTATTGATTCTCACGATTATTTAGCTCATCGGTGTCGTGAATAGACAACCGTGTGTCGCTAGTCTAATCGATTCTTTATCTCGACCCGATTATAATAATTTTATAGCTCACCGGCGTCGTGTAATAGACGACCGTGTGTTGCTAATAGTTTGTTAGCGTTAGTATTAAATTAATTAATTAAGAAATTGAGAAAAAGTAAGCAGCTCATAGGCGTCGTGTAAAGACTACCTCGTGTCGCTGGTATTATTCAAAAATAGAAAAAAATATAAATGATTGATTTATTTAATATTAATTTATTGATAATAATTTATTTAATTTACTGATAATTATTCTATTGTTTTATAATATATTGAAAATATTCAAGGGGGAGAAAGAGAAAGATTTATAATAATGAAAATTACTGTAGCTCACCGGCGTCGTGTAATAGACGACCGTGTATCGCTAGTCTGCTTGCTGCCAGCTCTAGAGTTCTCGAAGTGAAAATGCGTGTCGAGCGGCTCAGCGCACGCTCTTTTATAGTCCTTACCGGACCTCTTTTTTCTCTTTCTCGCCTGCACAGTGGGCCTGCGGCCGCGGCGGTGCGACGCCGATCGAGTGGGGAGCGACGCTTGTGTCGTCAGAAGCGGAGCGCAAGAAAGATACCTAATAGGCGCGCAGCGCAAGAGAAGGGAGCTTCGCCTCGGAGAAGGGGCTTTGTGACGTCGCAAGCGCATGTCTGCTGGGTCGCTAGTTTTTAGGCGCGCTTTTTCCAAATTCATTCAGCGCTTTTTGTCAGCACTGTTAAAATTAAATTATTGGGCTTCTCGATAGCCCTTAAATTATAAAATAATTCATATTTTTTAAATGTGAGCGTTACAACCTCCAGGGACATGGCATTTTTTTACGTAAAAGTTAATGGCAAAAGACCTTTTCTAACGCATATCATTAAGAAAAAAAGCTTCATCACACGGTGGCCGATGAAAGTAGACCATATTATCACGCGTTTAAATAGTTTAGAATATTAAGGACAGGAAAAATTACACAAAGCATAAAGGCTAATGAATAGTTTAATCAATATTTCACAGTAGTGCACGCACAAGCACATGTACTAATGCTCAGTAATGGTTGAATGAAAGCTCCGCGTGTTAGGCACACTCTTCGCAAGCGATAGCGTTAATTTGATTAGAAGGCATTTGCGAAGTTGCCCACAGTGCAAAAGACCAAAAAGGGAAGAAATTTTCGCGTTGTAAATAGCTCGCGCTCGCAGTGCAATCGATAAGCTTGAATGTGCTCGATGGAAGCCGCACGCAGACGGCAGTCCCGCGCGGCAGCCATAATAGTCGCCAAAACGCCCCCGCCGAGTAGCGTTTGGAAGGTTCCTTTAGGCGCCCGTCAAAAGAATCAACTGCAACTTTCCCAAATCGAAGCTTGCTCGCGCCGTCCGTATCCGTTTTGCGCACTCGACCTCAATGACGAAGATCCGTTGTACCTATAACGGAGTATGCTGTATATTCCCGTGCTCTACAATATAGAGCCGACATAAGAGGCTTGCGCTTTAACGTAAATTTTGTTTGCATAAGCAGCGTTTAACCATTGAGATGAACAATTTTAGTAATAAAAGAAATCTCTTATGTTTCCACGGTGTCGAATTTGATAGTCTTACTGGCTGTGTTAACTTGCGTTATATTTCTATTCCCTACTCGAACTAAACGCAATGTGCAATTAATGATAATCAATTATTAATAGGTTTTCTACCACCAATCAACTCATTATATTCCGCTCAATTAGGATTCGTTAAATTTTCCATTTAAAAATACCTTAACTTACCGTTATAATTAATTATTAATATCTATAAATACTTAAAAGGAGACAAGTTTTGCCCTATAACTATGGACTTTCAGCTCACCCCTCCAGGAGTTTATGATAGATTCTTTTTTATTTCAATACTTAATTAAAGAAGCTTTTATTATAATAGAATAAAACGCAATAAAATGACTCCATGCATGGTATTTAATAAAGTTACAATAAAGTCTTCTTTGTTATAATGATAAAAAATTCGTTACAATACAAATCAATATACCAATTTAAATTTACACTATTAACATGTCATTACAATAATTATTTCAAACAAAATGATGTTTGCAAGAAATCCGAAATGAAAATTCAATTGTGACAAATATCAAATTAATTTCAATTCGTTTCTGTTTTAAGTCAATTACATTGAAAGGGACAAAGTGAATTATTCAAAGTTATGTCATTAAAAACATAATAATTAATATGTATTAATGTTAATAATTAATAAGAATTTGACATTATTTTTAAAAATAATTTAAAGATGTAAAAAACTTGTTTAATGAAGAAATCTTTTACTAATAATTAAAAATAAATACTTTTTTTATAAAATTTGCAGTGCATTTACAATATGTATTTATAAAAATTAAATAGTAATTTTAAATACCTAAATAATAAATGAAATTTGGTTTGATAGTTTTATAATGTATGGACACTATCATTATTAAACTTTTTATTCACAATAATAAGAAAAATCTAAAGAAAAGAAAAACCTAACTAAAGCACTACACGAATTTACCCTAACGTTCGAAAAAAGTAATTATTTATAAAAACGGAATTATTCCTGTTTATTTATTATAAAAAAAATAATAAGATTTATTATACTTTTTGGAAGCATATGTTTCTTACAGGACGATTGTTTCCAACAACTGTCACGATGAACACGATCTCGTAAGCTAAAATATACTATAGCTATTGTGATAGATATCACTCAATTATAGTATCGCGGAGAAATTGAAAATTCCGTTTTTGCCCCCTATAGCCTCTCCTACAGGGCAACACATCTTGTGTTAATTGTGTCCTTCTCGCAATATTAAATCAGAACCCCTATCCTTCTTTTTTGTCCATTAACGTAATGAAGCAGTAACTGTAGAAACTAGACAGAATATGTCTTGCTGTCACGCTGCCTTAATTAAAAAATGCGTGCGCGCGAATTGTAGGTGAGTAATCGGATGTCCTTCCAAGAACCTGGCTGTGCACAAGCCTAGCCACGCACCTGCTATTCCCGATGATTTGCTGCTGTTTTTACTGGGTACGGTCTCCGTGTTTATTGCCGAGGTCTGTACTTTTACGAGCCCGACGTACCATAACCGAGAGCGGTATCTAGAAGTTTCTGGGAACAAGATTTACGGGCCTGATAAGAGCACTTGAAAATATTTCGAGAGGTTATTAACAAGTGGTGTTTTTAATTTTGAATCGTGGCGTAGCGCTGCTCTGCAAAATTAATCCCGAGAGCTAATCATTTTTTTCGCACAAAATAAGGCAGGTGCTCAAGTTGTAAAAAAGTACAATGTCGTAAAACTGGAAATTTTTTAAATTTCGGAATTTTATTTTTATCAGAGAGTGGCGAATTAAATTAATTTGCATACGTACGAAATTATTTTATCTTGTATTTTATTTATTTACGAAAATGAGAGCGATTAATTCATTATTTGCATACTTCGTGAGCATAATTTTAATATTGATTTTAATGCATTAAAAAGTAATTACAAAATAATCATTCGCTCAGAGGAATAGCGAGAATAAATATTGTCAATGATTGAATAACTCTAATTTAATAAAAATCTAATGACGAAAATATAAAAAAGAAAAATACATAATTTTAATGTGCTCTAAATAATTAATAGATTGGTACTTAGCTTCCTAAATCAATTCTTGTAGAACTTATCTTTCTGCTGCATCATTTATTACGAGAAATATTCGAATTTTTTCTTCTTGGGTAATTGTTACGAGCTTTATGCCCTTTAAGGGGAGAGTTTTGTAAAATTTTCAAGAAAAATGGATTAAAAAATCGAGTTTTAATTTTTTTATATGACAGTGTAGAGTTGAATTATAAAATAATACTATTAGTGTAGATTAAAAATTGGTATTATTTTTTATTTTCACACTTTTAAGTAAAATTTCCTCCCCTTAAAACAGAAGCAAGGACATAGCATAAGCGGTAGCTATAATTAATTTTTATTATTGTTGTTTATTTGACAAAAGCCCGCAAAAAGAATTTACACGCAAGCGGTTCATTTAATTCCATTTGTTTGCAATCCAAAAAAAAAGAAAATAGCTAATTAAATTTTTTTATAGCACTCTAGCGTCAAAATGGTAACTTTAATGCCAATTTTCGACCCTCATGCTATAAAATATCGTATAGTACTGGTGCGTAAAAAATTGAGCAACGCGCAAAGCGAAGCCCTCGAGCTTAATCCTTTACTCGCCGGCATCCGTGCGCGGCTCGCGCGACTCGTCATCGCGCCTGGCAATTGACACCTCGCCGCGCGCTTCCCTCGGCGTTCGCACGTACACCGAGCCACGATAAAAGATTCACGCGTCGTTTCGCGACGACCCGACAGCCCCGAGATACTCGGACGTCCTCATTTATTCTCGCCCCGCGACTTCTCCCCAGGGTACCCTCCGCCCCCGGCCTCGCGGTGTTTGCGGTTTGTCGGACGAACGTAACAAATAAGGTAATCTTCCGCACATATTGTTGGGACTGTTGAGGTCGAGTGCCGCGCTGACTCTAAAGCAGCGCCGCCGCCGTGTGCACTTGGCCGGGGCGAGAGACAGAAGCCGTGAGATCATGAAACGGAACGAAAGTCGTACGAGGCGAGAGAGCGAAAAAGGAAGCATACGCGAAAATGGAGGCTGCGAAGGAGGAGAGCGAGAGGACCAGGTGAGTGGAAAAGAACAAAGCTAATGGGTACGACGAAAGGGCTCCGAGAGACTGAGAGAGAGGGGAAACGAGGCGAGTTGGGGCACGAGTGCCGAGGGTCAAAACGAATAGTTAGAGGGAGCGCCGAAAGACGAGCCGCAAGAAAAACAAGTTCACCCTCGCGGCTTCGCGCTACGTGGCCAGAAAGTCGGAAAGCCAGCGGACGACCGCTCCCCGCGAGTATTTCTGGATTTCTTCATCACGTTGCGGCCAGTGTGCCGCGCTTGCGCGCCCTCCGGCTTTGATCATTTTTTTATTTCTCACCAACATCCTCGTCACAAAATTCCTAGATTTTTTAATCAACGATGAAAGTCTTTAATTAATTCCTGATAAATAGTTGAGCCTCGTGGAAAGTCAATCAATATTTTCAAGCAATAATATTGCTTTATAATTTCAATGATTATTCGTACCCACAAAAATTTTTATACTACTTTGTATAATACGCACGATTTTTAAATTCAATTTCCAGGAAATGTACTTATTACTAAACTTAATCTTTTTAAAAAATCTAAAATTTCTTTCTCTTTATTTCTCTTTAATAAAATTATAAATACCTCAAGTTTAGGGGTTGCAGATTAAATTTGGATGAACAGCCCACAATACGCCTCTAAAAAATCGAACACGTGGCCCACTATACCCCGCTCTTCCCTGCATATAGAAGATAATGGTCGCAAGTAGTATCAATCGGATTTGGTCAGACATATTAATTTTTAGTAAGTACAGTGAGAAATTTCTTATAGATTTGCGAAAAAGTCCAAAACTAAATCATTTATATAAAAAATATCGAAGACGATATGATCGACCGCGGTGATACCTGAAAGTATCACATTTCTTATCTGCCGAAGATATAAAAAGTGTATAGACTGAAGACGACTCGAAGGCTATATAAGATGGCATAATTTTTTTCTAAAGTAGAATCCGTACGATTATCGGCTCCATTGGTCCATATATCGAGAGCCTTAAGCTCGAGTAGGAGATCTTAATCTAGCTCGGAAAATATAGGCGAAGACAAGAATATTAAGATAAGAGGCGAAAGGGAGAGAGGCTCGCGCGTGCCTCGTTCATTGCTAACAAGGCCATTTTATTTCATAGCGCGAAGGAGAAAACGGCGCACATTTTCACCCCTCGCAGGCGCGAATTTGTCGGATAAGGTACGAGGATCTTGATCCGAACTCCCCCGACGCCTATAGATATGCATGTACGTATAGAGACCAATCGGCCGTGCCTGACGAGTCGGTTATCGGACGGAACGCGATCAGAAGACAGGATGACCCGGGTCCGATCGGCCATTGCAGATTTACGCGCGCAATATTGTTTCCTTCACTCCGCAGGGAGATAGGCAGGGGGGAGTAGGCACGAAGAAATAAAGTGATGGCACGAGCGCGGCTTATGGGTTTTTCAGGCAGTGGCCCCCCGGGATTTCGACGGGCGTCCGCACTTGTATGTGTGTGTGTCGGATAGCAGCCTTCGATTTCCGGACGGATCAAATCCGGCTGTAGTCCGGTTTAACGCCCTGCGCAGGAACTTGCTGATTGCCCCTTGTTAAATCAACATCCTTTTCTAACGCCCGGCCGCGGCTAAGAGAGAGAGAGATCCGCGCGCCTATACAGTTCATTAATCCCAAAGGCAAGTTTCAATTCAATGATGAGACCCGGGCTTTTTGTCGCTCCTCTTTTTTCCCCTCTTGACCTTTCTCTTTCTCCTCCCCGCGCAATCTTCGACATGCCGGACATTCAAGACCGACCGTACACGCTTCCCTTCAAAATGAAGTTGGATTAGTTGCTGATTTGGCCTTTCGCAGCGGCTAAAGACCGAAGCACAGTTGCTCGCTCAGGAAATTGCGGAACTCTTTTCTTTGTAACAATTTTCTTGTAACGAATCTTGAAAAAGCGTCTTTTGTAATAAATTTCTGAACGGTCTTACGGTTTACGTTAGTCAAGAGGCTCGTAAATTAACCTTCTTTTTACGGAGGCATTTCTTTAAATAGGGAACTTCTGAAGAGATATTATTTTTTAAGAAAATAAGAATGCGAGAGAGTTACGTGGCTTTGAGAAGGGGATGAATTGAGCGGGAGCTTCAAGGATTTTTATTCAATTACCCGTTTAATCCGAGACTCGTCGTTGTAAATAATTTTCAGTATCTTCGAGGTACTCGACTCGAAAGGCCAACGAGTGACCCAATTTCCCGTGAACTTGGGGCTGTTCGCGGGAGCGATTAAAGAAAAGTGCGGAAATCCATCCGCTTAATTTTCGTGCTAATTTTCAAAGTCATAATGAGCTTATTAATTGTAAAAGCCCGTGGCGAGGCGGAGGGTCGCGAGTTACAATGTACCGGGTGCAGTATAATCCGCCCCCCGGTGGAACCCCGACTCTACAGTGCAAAGCGTGTCACCTCCCGCCCGTTATTGCCGTCTCTCCGGCTGAAGGGTAAATTAGCGGGCGCCCTTGCCGCGGCTAATCTATAAAATTACCATCCACCGAGTGCACGAGGCGCCCGCTCCATGGGGGGGGAGGTTGTGTGGAGAGCCGTGCCTCGAGAGGCTGGGATCGACGTGGCTGATAAGCGAAGAAGCGCACCCGGAGAGGGAAGGGGAGAGAGAGAGAGAGAGAGAGGCGGCGTTAATGAATTTCCAGGCGAGGGCGGGAGCAAGCTAAGCTGAATCGGACACTCCCGAGGCGTCGGCCCGATTTTTGTCCGGGATTTTCGAGTGCCCGGACATTCGTGCTTCGCGCGGAGCTGCATTTTCTACCGCTTAAACGATAACACCCCCGATTATTCCACGAATGAGCAGAGGCTTTGAGCGAGTTTGAGAGAAAGCTATATATCTCATTGTACCGCTGGCTTTTTTACCTTTTCATCGTCGGGCATTCACAATTAACCTTTGTTTCACGCATCCACAAAGCTGAGGAATTACTGCCGTTTCTTTCTCTTGGCTTTTTTTTAAAGGCAACTTTTTCCCGCGAATTCTCCAAGGATTTTACACTTGCATGCCATTCTCATTACTGGCTTTTTGAAGCTTTAACTTTTACGTTATACCGTCTTTCGTTGGGAAGCTGAAAATATATCGACTCTTTAGATATTCTGTAGTAATCTACAATAAAAATTAATAAAATCATATAAAGCATTCTCAAGATAACAATTTTAAAATTAAAATATAATTCGTCAGAACAGCTGGAGTATAAATAAGTTGTGCAAAGAATTGCACTGAAAGTAATTAGGAATTAAAAGTTTAATTATTACTTAAATAATGTTAATTATTTTGTTGAGGAATTAAGAATTAAATTTTTAATCCTTAATTACCTGTGATTTTAAATAACAATTAATATTTCAATTGTTTAATTAATTAAATCTAATTACACAATCTGCAACTCTAATCCTGACGTTCCATAAATTATTATCTGTTCAGTGTAAGAAGAGCCAAACACATTAATCCAGAAGTTTACCTGGCTCGTCTAAAACTTAAAAAGTTTTGTTTGCGATATAAAGATGAAATTAAATAGGAAATTATTATGATTTTATAACATATTTTTAAAACAACATTTATGTCGTGTAATCGTTTTTATAATTTCAGTTGCCAAACAGTCAAATTAATCAGGATTAAAAAAAGTGAAACACCATCAACGCGCAGGCCGATCTCTCTACGCATTGCTAAGTACTATTTAATTTAAACAACCTTATCGACTGCTGCTTATCAAGCACCTACTTGACTCAAATCGAAAAGCTCGTCAGACATCCCGCAGATCTCCTTCGTCTTAAAGGAAAAAAAAGCGAACGCCTTATCTCGTTGTAGCGCGCGATCTAAAGTCTCCGTTACGCCGAAGAAAGAAAAAACGACTTTCATCCGTCCTCTACCTGCGCAAGCCTCCCTTACGAGCGAGAAAGTAGGTGGCGATCTAATCTACACCCGGTGGGGGGGGGGGGGGGGTGATGCGTTGAGTCGGGCCACGGAGTTATAAGTCGCGGTAAGGGGTCAGCATTATCTCCAGCGCCCTTTTTTACATTTTCATCGATAAGTCGGCTGGGATTTTTTCGCCCGCAGCCATTCCGAGTGAGAAATGGGGATGCGACACTCGAGCGCCCGTCGTCGCCTGCTATCGACTCGCATCGAATAGTTTCGATAACAACGCGGAATCCCTTCAAAATAAACTACTGCTGCCGCGTGCGGTGGCTGGCTCCGCCGCCGGCGAAGTTCCCTCCCTTTCCACCTATATCCCATTTCGGTACCCCGGTGAATCAAATCGGATTGCGTGTAATTTAATCTCCCTAGGACAAGCTTCTGCTCCGTCCTTTTCGCGCGGAGGCGCGTCGCATTTTTCTCCCGTCGTCTTATATCCATAAGAATGCGCTGATTTCGAATTGTTCGATCGAGCGCCTTTTTAGCGCGTTTCAACCGCGAGTCGAACAGGAAGTAACGCGATTACGCGTACTTTTTGGAGGGCGCATAAACATTTTTCCCGGAATCAGTTGAAACTTTCTTTTTAAAGCGCATCGCTCGCGCACAAATGCGACACACACAGTTCGACTGCACATCTGAACAAGTTCAGTCTCTTCGCTCGATCGAACGATTTTAATTAAAAAACTTTAATTGCGAAACATTGAATAAATCTCGCGTGGATTACGCCCCGGCTCGGAGCTAACTACTTTTTAAGCAGGTACCGACCAGGAGAGCGACAGGAAAAACAAGGGAACAAAAAAGGGATTTAATTACCCTTCTCCACGGTGAGTTAAATTTCATGGATAAAATCTGGCGGATTTGTATAGCTCGACGTGCCGGAGGCTACGTACGCGCGACGGCGATGAGGCCCTGATGACCGATCAATTTTCATTAAATAGAGCCGCCGATGCCGAAGTCAGAGACCCTTAGAAGTCTTGCATGTTGTTACCACTATACGCGAAAGTTGTGGCTCCCGAGGAGTAGATAACCGTCGAACTTCTTGATCGCCGAAAATGTTGCCCCCTACCCCTCCTCCTTCAGTTAATGTTCTGATGAAAATTAACAAAAAGGTCGATTTTTATGGCAATTTATTTTTTTCAGAAATCATTTGAGAGTAATTTAAAATGTCACAACCGTAATTTGTTTGTCTTGGTGTGCCAATCACTTATTGTAAAACGTTGATATTATTCTCAATTTATGCCATAACTGTGACTGCACTAGACGAAACACACCCAAATTTTACATTACATACTTTTAATATTAACAACAGATACTAAACTTTTATCGATCGTAAAAGTAAGTATTATGAAAAATTATATTTTTACCCAAACATTAGATTAATTATAATAAATTAAATAAGCAATTTACAGCAAGTCTCGAATTCTTTTGAAGGACTTTGAATAAGTAAATATACCATTTTAACAACAGCACCGGTACCCTACTACTACTTGCTACTTCTACATTATACTGAGAATATTTTTATTCCGGGGGTATGTGGTTCGTACTGCATCATGCCATTAGTTTCGCATTGTTTCTTTGATACATTATTCAAGAAGTGAATGACAAATCGATGCTGCAGTTATATCAATGCACTTTTGATGCTATGAAAACATCGCCGAGATATGGATCCTGTATACGAAAATGGATTTATTCATTCTGCGGCTTATAGCTTACATTTCTACCCTGTCATAAGGAACTGCTTTATCACTTGTTATTATTTTTTCCAGAAATAAAGAAAACTTTCCCGTCAATAAAGAAAAATTCAATGAGATCGAAAAAAGGTATGCATGATTTGTTAAGCTGCTTGTGTGAGTTTCATGATAATAATAAAAATCGACTGTATGTTATCAAGCTGCAAAAGAAGAGAATCTCTTTCATGCCTGCAGGCCGATATACCACTATACAATAGAAATGGATATGAGCCAATGTGAGAATTCCGCTAGCCAATTCTTATGCTGAGACTTGTACATTAACAAAGGAATTCTAAAAGATTGTGCAATTCCGTACGAATTTTTAGTGATCGTTCGTTTTTTTATTTTTTTACTGCATAACTAAACCTGTTATAAATACACAAAAATCATTAAGCGCAATGTAACATTAAATTTAAATGTGTTTCGTAAACACATACATTTGTACTGGATAAGTAACTTTAAAGCCCCTTTAACCATAAACCTATCATTTTACCCAAACTTTTTTTAAAGCATTAAACAAATTTCATCGGAAGAAGGTCGAAGTTATTGTAAACTTACAAGTTGACTCGTTGAAAAAATAATATCAAATTAAAAAAAAAAATAACTTGCCTATATGTCGATCACTGTGCGCACTCTTCTAAAAAAAACTGCTGCCAATTCATTGACGTGTAATTTTTAGTATCATCCTGTGACGCAGGGCGAGGGCGTGGGAGGTTTGTTAATAAACGTACTAACGGCTTCAATGTCAATCAAATATTATATATCTTTTGCCCCGATTTTCCTCTCGTGAGCCGTCGACCCGCGCACAAAGGACTCGGCGTCCTCTTCGGCTCGGATAGCTATCGCCGGAGACGGGCCGGTCCGTGTACGGGGCGGGTTAGGCAGAGAGATTTCAATGACACTTTTTTGCTACTATGAACGGCACGCGGGCCGCATTCATTTAACACCAAATTACAAGATGCTCCCGCTGGAGCCGACGGCTAGGTGCCGTACGCAATCGGTTATCCGCGTCCTCTACGTGAGGTAACGAGCGTAGGAAGACGCACACGTTTGAGCCCTAATCACTCGCGATTTGCGGCGCGGAGAGAGAGAGAGAGAGATAGATCGCAGACGGTTACCCTGCCTCGCAGTCTTCTCCGCCGGCCGCTGGACACATGGACGTGGGGACGCCGCGCTTCTCATCGCCAGGCTGACGGCTGGTGCGGGACGTGCCGGTGATTCTGCCGTTTGCCGGGTTATGAGACGGCTGATAGGCCGTGGCTGGCTCTGCTGGTCGCCGGGATGCCGCTGTCCTTGCTTCCGCGGCTCCGGGGTGGCCGCGTGGCGCGGGCCTCTCCCCACTCTTTGCGCCCTTTCGGCGCTAATTGTCGCGCCGCTTGCGTAGTGTAGTGAGGCGCGACTATCTTTCTCTCTCGCGTTATCGTATGCTTCGAAAGAGGTTTGATGCGCATTTTTGGGTGCGTTCCCGTGTGCGTGCGTTTCCTGACGCCCTTACCTTTCGGGCGTAATTGTGGCGTGCGATTTTCACGTCACAATCCTTTTACTAGGAATGATTTCGAAAAATGAAAGTAATTGCTTATATAAAACCATTACTGTAATTGTTCGCACGCTTTCTGAACCTTTCCCTTTTAACAGAACCAGTAAATCTGGCAGTTATTGGAGATTCCATCAAACGCTTTCATGATTTAAGGCGAAAACTTGTGTGAAGGATATAGATGTGAGGCTGCGAAAGAACCTACGAAATTATCGAAGAGGAACTCAATTCCTCGAATCTGCTAAGCCCAGTTCCGCGAACAATGCCGACTTTAGATTTCGAGTAATCGTTACTCGCTAATAAGTCAGTCTTCCATAACTGCTATTGCCAGCTTAATAGATTCCTTACTACTTCGCTCTGCGCTATAGCAATATAAAAGTACCGCGTTAATTGGTTATAGCACTGAAAAACGAGTACTTTGGCTCGTAATTGTCATGTCAAGCAAGCGCTGTATAAATTTTAATAACATTCGATTCGTGAAAAGATTTAAGAATTTTCTTGGAATTGAAAAATAAATAACTAGCATAAAAAGGAGCTGATCAAACAAATTAAAAAATTAAATTCTTGAATTTTCATCCTTTTTGGTTTATTAAAGTAGTTCACCAAGTATTGGACTTACTTCAATTTTCTTAAAATTTTGTTCTCTTGTTAATTTTAAATGAGTTTTGTACGGGATTGTACTAGAATAAATCACTACCTAAACTACTTATTTAATTCGAGAATACATTAGAGTCTATTGCATAGGGCATTCAACATAATCTCTATATTTCCCCCCATAGAGCAGCTCTGGGCTGACTGCGCACTGACACCAGAAGAGACTATTTCACAGCTGTACAAATGTACAAGATCATGCGTATGCATACCCCGGACTA